>OAMR01000725.1:77416-111037 GCA_900205405.1 Echinochloa crus-galli | reverse complement strand
AGTACTCCCCTGATTCTTTGCAATATTGAGCTTCCAGTTTCCAATCTCCGGATGGCTTGGTTTAATCATCTTTGGACGACCCTGGGGGAAACCGGTCTGACCGCTTTCCCTAACCGGTCTGACCGGTTTGTCCTGTACAGGCTCAAACGGTCTCTGCTCGGTGGGAACGGTCGACCCTTGCCCCCCATGTTCAGAGGCTCTCACAGTAACCTTGAATGTCTCCCAGCCATCTGGAGTTGTTTCACATGCAACTTCTCGAATCAATTCTTTTCCTCAAATCAGGTTTTGCTTCACCAATCACAACATTCTTCCCTTTGGTTGTTTCGACTTGATGCGGCCGAACCAAGACCTTAGGCTGCTGTAAATCCATAGTATTGACAGGGAAAGGAGTTTTGTCCACTTGCATCTCATGAAATGTCAAACGAACTTTATTTATGGCCGATTGAACCTGTCGACGAAACACATTGCAATCATTAGTGGCATGAGAATAAGTATTATGAAACTTGCAATATGCACGCCTTTTCAATTCATCAAGTGGAGGCAATTGATGAAATAATTTAATTTTTCCAGATTTAAGTAATATAAGTTTTTTCTTTAGAGGTCCATACAAATTCAGCAGCAAGTACTTCTTTATCACTGTCACTTGAATTATCAGAATCATAATCAATCATATGAACATTGGAACGACGTGATCTAGAAGTATCTCTTTCTTTTTCCTTATTCATTCAGTTTTCAACAACTAAAGCCCTAATTTGAACTTGTGCAACCGAAAGAAAATCAGAACCCTCTATTCTATCTCTTATAGACGACCTTAAACCCTTTAAGCAAATATCAGCAAGGTCCATATCAGTGATTGACAAATTGAAACAACGGTTCTTAGTTTCTTTAAATCTCTTAATGTAAGCAGAAACAGTTTCATCCCTACTTTGCCTAACCGATGTCAAATCTGTCAATTTCAACTGCAAGCTCCCACTATAAAAGTGATCATGAAATTTACGCTCTAACATATCCCAAGATATAATAGAACCAGGAACAAGCGAAGAAAACCAAGCAAAAGCGGTACCAGTTAAAGATAAAGAAAATAAACACACTTTAAGAGCATTATATGTACCCGCTTCTCCCAGTTGAGCTATGTATTGACTAATATGTTCCCACGTGGTTCGGTCATCATCTCCACTAAATTTAATCAAATCAGGCATACGCCAACCACGTGGAAGAGGAAAATTATCAAACTCAGCATCATATGGTTTTTGATACAAATTTGTGTTACCAATATCAACACCAAGTTTAGTTTTTACCACATTAGCCAAATCTTCTCTAAATTTGTTAAACTCAGCCCAGTTTGGATTATTTGACTGCTGTGGTTGCACATTTTCCAAATTCATCTTATTTAAGTAGGGAGCAATCTTAGCTTGAGCTAGCCTATAACTTTCAAACACATCATCAGGTATAACATTTCTTTGAGCAGATGTGTTAATTGTTGTACTAAATTGAGGCTTAGCAGTACCCAAAGTATTAGTGTGAGCATAAACCATTGAATCAGGCAAAACAGAAAGCGGCATAGGTTGCTCATGCACTAATTCAAGCGCACTGGTCAGACCGGTCTGACCGGTTCCCTGATCCGGTCTGACCGGTTTGGCCGTGTTCGGCCCAGTCGGTTGGAACGGTAGGGATTGACCAATGGCAAACTCAGGTGGCATACCATACATATATTTTTCAGTGTTAACATTAGGTATGGGTGACAAGCTAGGAAAAACTACCCCACTAGTATTAATTTTAGGAACACTACTACTAGTTTCATTATTGTTAAAGCAAGCAGTAGTCCTATCTTTCTCAAGATCCTCTAAACGTTCTAAACGAGCAATATATGAGGCAAGCAATTCATCACTTTCTACACTATTTTTAGGAACAATAGTAGAAGGAGTCTTCTGTGATTTACTTGCAGTGGGTATTACCCTGTCTCTTATACACATCTACGTGAGACTGGCACTATACGCAGAATAATAAGAACTGGAAACATGCCCTGGTTCTTGTAGCGCCTCAAATTTCTTCTGCTCCTCCGGAGTAAGATCTTCCAATGAAGCTGTGATGATGTTATCCGTATCAAGATCACATCGAGATCCCATCTTGCTTGGAGCTTAGATCGAACGGTCTTTGACAACCAGATCTTCTATATTTCCCCAGCGGAGTCGCCAAAAGTATGTTGACACTTTTTCTTGTCAACACACATGAGCGCTGGATCGCGCAAACGAACGAAACAGTGAACTCGCCGCAGCTTCGCCCAAACCGGTCAGACCGGTTTAGGGATCCGGTCAGACCGGTTCCGTCGAAAGCTTCGGGAAGAACCTAGAATCACCACCTCGGGAGGGACCCCGTCGGAGATGGCGCGCCTAGGGTTGCTCTGAGATCGGTCAGGCCACTCAGAACCTCCTTGAACGCCGTAGAGACAAACAAGGAAAGCAAAGGGGTTGGAAAAGCTAGGGTTTAGAGATAAAAAGTAGAAAAATAATATTTGATCGATTGGATGATAACTCTCAACCGGCCACGGCCCTTTATATTTATAGGGTGGGGAGGTCTTGCCCCGCAAGGAGTCCTTTTACAATTTGGAAACGACTAGGACTCCTAATTCTACTCCAACTCGGAGTAAAACCGGTCAGACCGCTTTGGCAAACCGGTCAGACCGGTTTGGCCGTTGCCAGATCGGCTACAGTGAAACCGGTCTGACCGCTTTCCAGAACCGGTCTGACCGGTTGCCCTCGACCTGATAGGCAACTGCCAATTTTGAGTGCGAACAAGTAGTAGGATGAAATGATGAATAACCGGCCCGAAGCATAAAAATAGACACGATGCAGTTTGATAAGTGCACTTACCATATCCTTGATGTGGGCGAGCTTCACCTTGTTCTCATCTGATTCACACCACTGTTTTAAATAACGGCCGCGGCAAATACGTAGTTTCTGGAGGTTGGTAAGTTGTTGTATAGATGATGGCAAGGACTTGATCTTTACGCACTCCACAATGCTGATGCTTTCGAGAGATTTAAGTTCTCCAAGCCATTCTGGCAACATCTCCAATTCTCTGAACCTGAACAACTCCAAGAAACGAAGGGAGGACAGCTGCCACATGCTCTCTGGCAAGCTGGTTATCCAATGAGGTGCCTCATCATCTATCTCCAGCTCTTGGAGGGTACGTAAGTGTTTAAGCAGACTCCAACTACAGCCAAAATTATTTCTCCAGCAAACCGAGAGCAGCAACTTGGTTCTTGGTGCAGAGGAAAAATTCAAATGGCTGAAGTTGTCCCCTCCCTCCAATGAATTAAGAACTTTATCACAGGAAGTGATCTTCCATTTTTGAAATGTAGGTGGGCATGGCTTCAGCCTCAACCTTGGGCAGTTAAACATCACCAGTTCATCAAGCACAGGGAACATGAACTCTTCTGTACCATCCTCACCACAGTACAGGGTATTCCACTTATACAGTCCATCCATATGCTGCAAAGAGAATGTTGACAACCGACGGAATGCTCCTTTGCCACCTCAGATATCCTCACTGATTTCTTTGATGCTGCTCAGGTTTATTAGATGGAGCTCTTTTAGGTTTGGTAACTGCCCAAGGGGTGGCAGATTGCTACACCACTCTATATCCTTCAGTTTAAGATTAACAATATTTGGGAGAGAGTGCGATATGCCCATGAACCAATTTGGGAAGCTTGGACTGCTATATCCATGGAGCTCCAAGTACTTCAGACCACTTGGTGGAACTAGTTCTCCCAAGATAAAGTTGTCGTTCCAGCTGGTCCCACCAGCCTCCCTGGTCCACTGAAGCGTCAATTTTGAGAGATTTTCTTTATTGCACAACTCAATTTGGATTGCTTCTCCAGAAAACCTTACATTTTCGAGACCGCTTATTTCAAGATCAGCAAGATTCATACCCTCAAGCTCATGAAGATTGGTGCTATAATCACTATAATTTTGGCGAACAACCAAGCGTGCTAATGGGTTACATTTGAGCCCAGATTGCCTGATGTAATCCTTCGGGGTCTCTGAGCATTCGTTAACCAGCAGCAGCTCCAGACTATCAATCGAGTCAATACTCTTAGGTAGAAATTCTAGATTTCTGCAGCCAGAGAGATCCAATGTATGTAGCTGTTGACACGAAAACGCGCCAACAAACTCGAGATCGATCGAACGCGCAGAACGGCCGTCACAACGGCCAACTCCTGAGCTCCTCGGGCAAACCGGTCAGACCGGTTCCTGAAACCGGTCAGACCGGTCAAAACAGCTCCAATAGTTCTATCTTCAGCCGCCACATAAAGTCTGAATGGAACTCCTCGCTTAGGCGCCCTAAGCACCGGTGGTGAAGACAAGTACTCTTTGATTTTATCAAAAGCTTCTTGCTGTTTTGCCCCCCAAGTAAAATCGGCTTCATTCTTTAGCCGAAGTAAAGGAGTAAAAGCATCAACCTTTCCAGACAAGTTAATTATAAATCTTCTCAAGAAATTTACCTTGCCTAGAAACTTTTGCAAGTCCTTCTTGCAAGTAGGAGCTTCGACTTTCTTCATAGCTTCAATTCTCTTGGGGTCAACTTCTATGCCGTTCTCATGAATAACAAACCCAAGAAACTTTCCAGCCGAAACACCAAAAGCACATTTGAGTGGATTCATCTTCAATCCATACCGTCGCATCCTTTCAAGAGCAAGTCTCAAATCGGCTAAATGAGAATTCAAGCCATCCGATTTAACTACAATATCATCAATATATACTTCCACAATAACACCAAGTAAATCATGAAAGATTAAATTCATAGCTCTTTGATAAGTTGCACCGGCGTTCTTTAACCCAAAGGTCATAACCACCCACTCAAATAAACCAATAGATCCCGGACATTGAAAGGCCGTTTTGTGCATATCCTCTTCGGCCATGAAGATTTGATTATATCCGGCATTACCATCAAGAAAACTAACAACACGATGTTATCTTTTTCTTGATCAATTTAATCAAAGTTTTATTACTTGACTCGGCTTGTCCATTAGCCTGAGCGTAATATGGAGATGAATTGAGCAACTTAATTCTATAGGATTCGGCGAATTCACGTACCTTTTTAGACATAAACGAAGTACCTTGATTCGTTGTCAAAGTTTGAGGAATACCGAATCTATGAATAATATTTTGCGTAACAAATTCAATTACCTCTCGATGCGTCATATTCTTCAAGGGAATCGCTTCGGTCCACTTAGTGAAATAGTCTGTAGCAACTAACACAAAACGATGTTCTTTTGATGATGGAGGGTTAATTTGTCCAATAAAATCCAATCTCCAACCTCGGAACGGCCATGGCTTAATAATAGGATGCATCAATGCAGCAGGAACAAGTTGTAAATTTCCAAACTTCTGACATTCTTCACATCCTTTGTAATACTTAAAACAATCTGCCGTCATAGTTGGCCAATAGAAACCGGCTCGTCTAAGTAACCACTTGATCTTTGGAGCCAATTGATGTGTACCACAAATACCTTCATGGACCTCACCCATGGCAACTTTGGCCTGATCCGAATCAAGACATTTCAACAACAAATCTTCGGCGTTTCGACGATAAAGCTCATCGAAGCAAAACGTATTTAAACGATATTCGCCGAATATTTCTTTCTGCACCACGACCAGGATCTTTCAAATAAGTAATAGTAGGCACCCTCCAATCCTGATCTTCAACTTTGGATTGATTAGCATCATCCAAAGGATTTTTTCTTCTGTCAGGGGACGAAGCGGTCTGACCGCTTTCAGAACCGGTCAGACCGGTACTGGCAGTCAGACCGGTCTGACCGGTTTCTGAAACCGGTGTGACCGGTTCGCCCAGAACCAGAACCTCGGCTTGCGTTTGCATCGGTTTTTGGAGATAGAAATACTTCTTTGCAACCATATAACCAGCTTAAAAAATCATTTGGTTTACTTAACCCCCTAGGTTTATGATACGAGATTTAATGGGGTAGAGTTGTAAATTGGACTTCTTCATTTTTCATATGTCATAAGTAGTTATTTGTTTCTAGAAGGCAGCATAGAGCATCCGGTTCCTCATTAATTAGAAGTTGTATGCTGCTTGCCTATGTGGTTCGTTTGTGAATATTATCTAGTAATGTGTCCACAACCTCTCGGTGGTTGCTGCCTGTCTCTTATACACATCTTGATTATTGGTTCGCTGTTCTTCCAATCGGTTTGAGAACTCAAAAATGGCACCACTTGGAGATATAAGAACAGCACCAGTTCCTTGCCCATCATTGCAAACCGATCCATCAAAATATAACTTCCATGGGGTACAAGTAATATATCCGACGTCGAAGTTGTTTGTATCATTTATCCGATGTTCAACAATAAAATCAGCTACAATTTGGACTTTCATTGATTTTAAAGGTTCGCAAGCCAAATCATACTCAACTAAAGCATAAGCCCATTTACCGACTCTTCCACTAGAAATCGGCTTTTGCAACATATATTTAATTACATCGGTTTGACACAACACGATGCAAGTGCTAGAGAATAAATAATGCCTCAATTGAGTACAAGCATGGTACAAGGATAAACACAACTTCTCAATGAAAGTATACATTGTTTCTGACATAAAGTCTGAATGGAACTCCTCGCTTAGGCGCCCTAAGCACCGGTGGTGAAGACAAGTACTCTTTGATTTTATCAAAAGCTTCTTGCTGTTTTGCCCCCCAAGTAAAATCGGCTTCATTCTTTAGCCGAAGTAAAGGAGTAAAAGCATCAACCTTTCCAGACAAGTTAATTATAAATCTTCTCAAGAAATTTACCTTGCCTAGAAATTTTTGCAAGTCCTTCTTGCAAGAAGAAGCTTCGACTTTCTTCATAGCTTCAATTCTCTTGGGATCAACTTCTATGTCGTTCTCATGAATAACAAACCCAAGAAACTTCCCAGCCGAAACACCAAAAGCACATTTGAGTGGATTCATCTTTAAACCATACCGCCGCATCCTTTCAAGAGCAAGTCTCAAATCGGCTAAATGAGAATCCAAGCCATCCGATTTAACTACAATATCATCAATATACACTTCCACAATAACACCAAGTAAATCATGAAAGATTAAATTCATAGCCCTTTGATAAGTTGCACCGGCATTCTTTAATCCAAAGGTCATAACCACCCACTCAAATAAACCAATAAATCCCGGACATTGAAAGGCCGTTTTGTGCATATCCTCTAGTGTCTCCAACATGTAAGAATTCCCAAAGATGACTTTGACAACTCTATAAGGCCCTTCCCAACTTGGTGACCGCTTCATTGATTAAGACATCGGCTATAGGCATAGGATATGAATCTTTCAGAGTGGCTTTATTAAGATCTCTAAAATCAATGCAAACTCTAAATTTTCCCGAATCTTTCTTTTCAACGGGAACAATATTAGAAATCCACTCCGCATAGCGACAAGTTCGAATAAAACCAGCATCTAGCAAACGATTAACTTCTTCTTTTATTCGGTCATAAATAGCAGGATTAAAACGTCTAGCCGATTGTTTAAAAGGTCTAAAACCGGCTTTTATCGGCAAACGATGCTCAACTAAATCACGACTCAAACCCGGCATCTCACAGTATCCACATACTCTTTCAACATATTTATTAACTCGGCTTTAAACTCAGCCGATAAATTTTTGTTTACAAAAGTTGGCCTAGGAATAGTACCATCACCAATATCTATTTTTTTCTAAAGGGTCGGCTGACGTGAACCCCTGACCCAACTTATCCATATCACCGAGATCTTCAATGGCTTCAAACATACCGGCCGAATGTGCTCGATGATGATCAATTCGGTCTTGAAGCCACTGTCCAGACGTAAACCGGTCTGACCGGATCCCAGAAGCGGCCTGACCGGTTTGGCTTGATCGGCGCTGTTCAGGTCTAAACCGGTCTGACCGGTTTCCAGAAGCGGTCTGACCAGTTTGTCTCTGTTGATTTGTTTGCTCCATTAATTACAGCAAGTAATTCAACCGATTCTCCATCAGTTTTAATGCAGCAGCAACAAAACCATCCTTGGTGCAACTGATCAGCTCATAGTCGGTCAAATCCATGCCCGACAAACACTTGACTTTCTCATTTGCACTAAGAACATCGGAATCGGCCGTTGCAACGAAGGAATAAGTATCACCATGTACAACTTCAACTTCATCGCCGATCCACTGAATAAGATATTGATGCAAGGTAGATGGAATACATTTATTTGCATGAATCCAATCTCGACCAAGGATTAAACTGAAGTTACCTTGCACCTCGGAGACGAAGAAAGCCGTAGCAATAGTCTTGCTCCCGACGGTCAACTCCATAGAAGCCACCCCCTTGGCACCAATGGGATCACCTCCACCAACTCCACTGACCGTCATGTTCGTCTTGATCAATTCTTCGTCTTTTCCACCAATCTTCTTGTAGAGAGAGTATGGCATAAGATTTACAATAGCTCCACCATCAACCAACATACGAGAAATTGGCTTCCCGTTGATGTGCCCTCTCATATATAAAGCCTTGAGATTATTCTCTGATTCACTAGGCTTTTGAAAAACGGCATCTTGAGGCCCAAGTTGAAGGTGAGAGACCTCCTCCTCCGGTATCACATAATAATCAGAAGACAAATATACAACATTGATTTCCATGTTGCCATGTTCTAGAGAAGGCTCAAAATCAACCAATTCTTCATCTTCAACCACTGGAGGAATTGGCGGAGTAGTATCGATGGTTGAAGTAATCTCAGTTCCCGCTTCTGTCGTCAAACCGGTCTGACCGGTTCCAGAAACCGGTTTGACCGCTTCTGCAGCGGTGGGATGATCAAAACCGGTCTGACCGGATTCAGAAACCGGTCTGACCGGTTGTGCTGCTGATTGCACAACAGGCTTAGCTTGCCAGATCTTGGTCTGAGGGATCATAGGCCTGTAATTGTTGAAGTATTCATCCCTTAGCTTCTCAGCTTCCTGTTCCCTTTTTTCTTTGTTCCGCAGACGTTGTAACTTCCTCTTCTGCGTATGAGTCAAACCAGAAGGACACCACCTTGGTTGGAAGACCTTCTTTACGCCCTTGCTACTGCTAGCCTTATGATCATTAGCAGCCATGACCGGCTTTTTGACTGGAACAGGAGCCGAATCTCCAATGACTATCGGCTTTCTACCCACATCTTGCATAGCCACTGGAATATTGCCAATTGTTATAATCTTACTGGCTTTGGCTTGCACGTCCTCCTTTTTCTCCTTGACATGGTATTCTTGCTTAGGAGGAGCTTGGAATTTCTGCTCAGACCGAAACCGGTCTGACCGGTTTTCAAAACCGGTCTGACCGCTTTTGGGAGCAGTCGAAGGACCTGATTGGTATGAGCCCAATCTGTCATGTACCGAAGTCCCAGTAACATCACCACGGTGCTTACAAGCTGTAGAATTGATCCAACGCTGCGGTGATCTCTGTCTCTTTTTTGTTGGCCGATCAACTTGAACGGCCTTTGTGTACTTGTTCATGAGCTGAGAGAAAGTAGGTCCTTGCTTCAGAATCATTCCTTGAACCTTTGGCTCATTAAACTTCCAAGTACCCACTTTCGAGCGCTTGGGCTTGAAAGTCCTTGGACGATCTGGAGACAAACCGGTCTGACCGGTTTGGGAAACCGGTCTGACCGGTTTCGCCTGACTAGCGAACCGATTCTCTTCCAAGGAACTTCCTTGCCCCCCGGGCCTTGATGTGTTAATAGTAATCTTCAGAGACTCTTTTCCATCCAGAGTCTTCCCAATCATCACTGTTCTGACCGGAACTGTGTCATCAACTTTTTCCGGCCTTGGGCTTTCCTTTAGCTCCATCGCCTTGTTCCGGCCGAATCAACACCTTAGTATTAAAATCCAAGGTATGAACAGGGAAATGAGCCTTATCGACTTGCATTTCAGCTAGTATTAATCGACCTTCATTAAGGGCCGATTGTACCTGTCGTCGAAAAACATTGCAATCGTTGGTCGCATGAGAAAAAGAATTATGCTACTTACAATACGCACGATTTTTCAATTGATCGGCTGGTGGCATTGCATGAGAAAGTTTAATAAAGCCATTCTTAAGCAATTCATCAAAACCACGATCACATTTGGCTACATCAAAAGTAAACCTAATTTCTTCTTGCCGATTTTTCTGAATCGGCTTCAACGAGGGACAAGAACCAGGTTTACTCTTTGATGACCAAACAAATTCAGCATCATAAATTTCTTTATCATCATCCGAACTATCAGAATCATTATCAACAATATGCACATTCGAACGATGGGATTTAGCAGATTCTTTTGAATTTTTAAACTTAAGCTCTAGACTCATAGCCTTCATTTGCAAGTGATTAATAGTAAAAAAATCAGAACCCTCTAGCTTTTCCTTGAAATGAGACCGTAAGCCCGCAAAAGCTAAATCTGCTAAATCTTTTTCAGAAACAGTTATGTTAAAACATCGGTTCTTAACATCTTTAAATCTTTTGAAGTAATCAAGAACTGATTCTTCTCAGCTTTGCTTAACCGATGTTAAATCAGACAACTTAGCTTCGTTTTCTCCGCTAAAGAAATGATCATGAAATTTGCGCTCTAATTGAGTCCAATTTTGAATAGAATTAGGAGCAAGTGAAGAAAACCATGAAAAAGCAGTTCCAGTTAAAGATAATGAGAACAACCGTACACCTGTCTCTTATACACATCTAGATGTGTATAAGAGACAGGAATATGCCATATAGAGTGCGCTTTTAAGATCCAGAAACTGAAATCATTAATGATTTATGGAAAATATGCTCATGAGGCACACATGGCAGGAGCACTAGCATGCATGCAGGATCTTCCCTAAGAGCGTCTCCAAGAGTGTCTAAAAAATCAAGTCCTAAAAACTGGTTTTGGGATCTTGCCAAAAATTATTGGGAAATAACTCAGCTTGATAATTCCCATCACCTCTGTTTTGTGGAAAACGGGGAACATTATACATCGCGCTTTGAGAAGTATTCGGAATCGGCCCGTGAGACGCGCCAGATCCATGGGGTATACTTCCCACAACTAGATGTGTATAAGAGACAGGTGTAAACAGGACCAGAAGCAACCGTATTAGATAAAACCATCGCACCCGGTGCCCCTGTACCCATGGAACCGGTCTGACCGCCAGAGGAGGCCAAACCGGTTTGACCGGTTGTGAAAACCGGTCTGACCGGTTCGTGGACTGAACTAGGGTGAGGTGGTTGTCTCGCATAGAAATTCATCGGCATGCCTAAATTAGGATCTAAAACATGTTCTGGCATGCCTGATGAGCTAGGATTTGGGTTAAGTAATTCATTAGATTCTACGTTATTTTTACCTTTATCAGAATTACCCGACATAGTAGCAATCAACTTACTAGTAACAGTTTGTGCAGCAAGCAATTTATCATCCATCATGCGAGTAATTTGCTGCATCAATAAGCTGTAGAATTGATCCAACGTTGGAAGTTCTTCAACTTGATCGTTTGCCAGCTTGAAAGCCGGCATGACGAATTCCTCCACTCTCTTGACAAGACCACCGCGATCTTTTTTGAAGCCCTACACTTCCCGGGGCAAACCGGTCAGACCGGTTTCAAGAACCGGTTAGACCGCTTTCAGGCGGGAGGTCGTGAAGACCTGGAAACTCGAGCTCGGGAGGGACCCCGTCGGAGCTCGAGCTAATCTAGGGTTGCTCTAGGGTCGGCAGGCCACCTAGAACGTCCTTGAACGCCGTAGAGACGAGCAAAGAACAGAATATGGGGGTTGGAAAAGATTAGGGTTTGAGAGATACACAAAATATAAGATAAAAGTGTTTGATTCGATTGGGAATACTTCAATCGGCCGTCTAGCCTTTATATTTATAGGCCTGGGAAGTCTTACCCCTTTCGAATAGGTTACAATATGGGATTAAACTCGGAATCCTAATCCTACTCGAATTACAGAACCAAACCGATCTGACCGGTTTGGCAAACCGGTCAGACCGGTTTGGTCGGGCCAGAGCCAATTTTGACTGTCAACAGTAGCCTTTTGTGATCACCAATACATTCGGGTAGAGATGGAAAAAGGTTCCCAGACAAATCAAGATGCTCTAGTTCTGTGAGGGTACGGATATAATTAATGATATTCTCAGCACCTCTGATGTCATTATTGAGGCTTTGTGATAAATTCAAATACTTGAGTTTGGTGAGGCCACCCAATGATTCTGTTATCACAAAGGAGCACCGCGACACATCTAGATGCACCAAATTCGTGAGCTTCCCAAAAGACACTGGCAATTCTGTAATTTTGGAACAGACTGATATGCTGAAATACTGGAGTTCAATGAGGCTACCTATATCTCGTGGTAGCCTTTGAAGATTCGAGCAGCCTGATAAATTTAAGTACTGTAGACTGGTAAGGCCACAGGTAGATTCTGGTATCCTTTCAAGACTTGAGCATGAAGATAGTTCTAGGTGCAACAATTTCTTAAGATTTCCAAAAGATTCTGGCAGATATACTATTTTAGTACAGCCTGATAAGTCAAGATGCATGATACAGTCAAGTTTACCAATTGACTCCGGTATTGCTAAAATCTGAGAAGATCCATGGATGTCAAGGTACTGCAGTTTTGAGAGCCCAGCAATACTGACAGGGAACCTTCGATTTTTCATCCCAGGAGCAATAAGAAATCTCAGTTGCTTCAGGTAGCCAATAGAAATTAAACGGAAACTTGCTAAAGGAGGATTCACTTAAATCCAGAACACGCAAACACTTTGCAAATGAAAATGCACCCCCATGGAGGTCCAATTGGCTACAGTCATGAAAAATAAGTGCCCTTAACTTGGCTGGTAAGTTAGTTGGCATAAGCAATGGACTGCTGGAATTTGTGAGATGTGCGTAGCGGCAATACTTTCGATCTGCCGGACTTCTGAGTTTGTTAGCATTGTAGACAATCAACTCTTCTCCAACGACTACTCTTGCAAGGTCGTACACTAAATCATGCATTGTGAACCCAAATTGTTTCTCGTCAGTGAAATTAATAAGTTCAAGAACTTCATTAGAAATATCAAAACCCAATAATATCAAGGCTGTTGCTTGCATTGATGAGAGTAAAGGATAGCTGAAATACCATTTTTAATTTTTTTCTTGAATACTATCATCGACTAAACCAAATTCAGGGCTGGAAAAGCAAGCATACAAAATGCTCAAAAGAAAAAGTCCATTTTTGACCATCTAACTTTTGTTTCAGTTTAGTTTTGACCATCGAACTTCAAAACCGGATGTCTTTGGCCATCCAACTATAAAAACCGTTCAAATTTGGCCATAGTGGCGGTTGTGATGGGTTGTTTTAACTTTTTTATTTATAATTTAGTCCATAGATCTTAAAATGATCATTACGTTTTGCTAGTACCTTCGATTTAGGTGATTCTTGCGGTCACGCGTTCATAACAGTGAGCTTTATCTTTTAAAACAATCTTTATACTATTTTATCACTATTTAATATATTATTTTTATATTATTGTGTAAAAACACCAATGTAAGAAAAGTAAAACAAATGGTTAGAAAATAATATGTCCATGAATTTAAAAGATAAAGCTCATCATTTCGAACGCATGACCACAAGAATCACATAAATCAGATATACCAGAAAAAAATAGTAATCATTTGAAGATCCTAGGACTATTTTCAAATGATTTGTCCTTGGATCTTCAAATTATTACTATTTTTTTCTCGTATATCTGATTTAAGTCATTCTTATGGTCATGCATTCGTAACGATGAGCTTTATCTTTTAAAGTCATGGACATATTATTTTCTAACTGTTTGTTTTACTTTTCTTATATTGATGTTTTATAGAACAACATAAAAATAATATATTAAATAGTAATAAAATAGTATAAAGATTATTTTAAAAGATAAAGTTCACTGTTATGAACACGAGACCACAAGAATCACCTAAATCAGAGGTATGAGCAAAAAGTAATAATCATTTTAAGATCTATGGAATAAGTTGTAAATAAAAAAGTTAAAAACATCCATCAAAACCGCCCGGATGGCCAAATTTGAACGGTTTTGATAGTTGGATGACCAAAGATACCCGGTTTTAAAGTTCGATGGTCAAAATCAAACTGAGGCAAGAATTGTATTGTCAAAAATGGACTTTTCCATCCTCAAAAGTATGGCTATGAAAAAAACACAATTAAAGTTGTGGTACCTAATAAATGCAAACAATTTAGTTCTTCCAAATCTGTAGCTTTGTACTTAACAAAATTATCATCTGAAGTCAGTTAGATACCTAAACAATCATTGAAGTTCAAAAAAGACCTAATACAGTCATTGTTATTATCAGTGAAGCATATCTTGGAAGGTAATAAAGAGGTAACACCATAGGGTACAAGCTGTGTGATGCAGATGTGCATACTTTGTGTGATGCAACTATGGGATGACCTGGTTGCATAATAATGTGCCGTTACAAGGGATGAAAATTAGCTTTGGCTAATCAAAATGGAATGAAAATGGTTTGAATAGGCGATAGTTTGTGATTTTATATTAGTACTTGGGTGACAACATGGTCATTGGACTAATGGTTTGTCGAGCATGAGCATTATTTGTATGCTTATTACGTCCTTAGGATGCAACAAAAGGAAAACCGAACAAATAGATGCAAAGAAACTAGCAACTCAATTACCGCCGCACATATCGTGCTGTGCCTAAGCTGAGGTATTTTCAGCTCTGAGCTCCGGTGCAAGTTGAAACATGCTGCCACCAGACAATTACCTAAGAGCAAGTTTAACAACCGTAGCAAACGCGATGAGGTGGAGAGAAGGGAAGAGAGAGAGAGAGAGCCGCTTGTCTCTAGAACCAGAGCCAAGCTTGCACGCTTGCCTATGCACTCAGGTGCTTCTTCTCTCTTCATGCAAGTGGGTCACACACTCACACACGAATAAAAAAATATATTTGGAGAGAGGGAAGAGACTAACTTATTGTAGCACTTGTCTACTATCCTTATCTATTCATGAGATACCTTGTCTTATATATAGACAAGCTTATTAAACTTGCTCTTAGTATTTGCAAAAGGTCAAGGCTAGGGGAAGACATGATTGTCCTGTGAGGACCAGGCCCCGAGGGCAAAGGCATTAAAAGGAGAATGTTCTGAGTGGACTATATAGAATCATTTGAACCTACAATCCATTTCTTTATACTTCCTCCGTCCAAAAGAATAATATTTTAGCATTCAAATTTTGTCTTATAAAGAATAATTTTCTGGCATATATGCATGACTACATGGATATGGTGATGGGGGTCAATGCAAAGGCATTTTGTTCACAATACTAATTTAGTCAGAGATGATGTCAAATTAGTTTTGGTCAAGTTCCACATGCTGTACACAATGATGGTACTATTTTGATGGATGAATCATAGGGCATTGTCTCGACATGCCCTTTGCGTAGAGAGCATTGAGGTATTGGAGTAAAGGAACTGTGTATGATGGATACGCGAAAATCAAGCAGTAAAAAGGCTACCGCGCATGCTTCTCATATACCTATGAGAACCAATATCATGGTGATTTTGATGCAAAAATCTACTAATAAATATTCTTTGATGATGATTCAGTACACAGAACTTAAAAGAAAGAATGAACTGTTTGGACTTTGAAGGGTATAGTATAGCTTACCATTGGCAACTTTGAATGATGAAGAAAAGACATGCCTAAGAGCTGCCCCACATAATTTTCACCAAGCTGTATGTCAGAAAACATGTATGACGGCTTGATGAAATCAAGAGAAATCCATTGGTGAATCAGATTATCTTTAGCGATAATGTGCCCTCTTGGAAAAATGGCACAATAGGCAAAGCATAACCTCAAATATGGTGGCATAGCAATGTAAGTTAACTTCAAGGATGGCAGCACAGAATTTTCTGCGAAAGGTTCATTCCATATATCACTGTTGCTCACTTCTTTCCATTGCTTAAGATCCTTTCTCTATAACATAAACCCTAGTGCTTGAGCTGCTAGTGGCACACCTCCGCACTTATTTGCAATTACCTGACCAATTTCCCTCAACTCTTTTTTGTCATCTCTTGATTCAAAGTTAGTATTTTTCTTGATAATATCCCAGCACAAGGATGCATCCAGGGGACTTAGCTTGCATGGTGTAATGGTGCGGGCTAATTCTATTTGCTATTTCTTCATTGCGTGTTGTTACTATAACTTTTATCTTGCTGCAAACATTAAGCATAAGCTTTAACTTATCCAACTTAGAGTTGTCTGTCTCCCACAGGTCATCTAGAACAATCAGCGTTTGCTTATCATCAAGTACTTGTTCAACGCGACGGTTTATGAACTCCATGTTATCTCCACTATGTATACCTTGTTTTAATACTTGAGAAATTATGGTGTTCCGTATCTCATGTCAAAGATCTGGGACACATAAACCCATACCCGATCATAATCCTTGAAATGGACGTCATTGAAAACTAGTTGTGCCAATGTTGTCTTGCCAATGCCACCAAGCCCAAATATAGGAAGAATTGTAGCACCTTCCTTCTTGTTGCTTAACAATGATATGACTCTCTTCCTTTCTTTATCTCTCCCAAGGATATCTGCTTTGTTGACCTTGGATGTTGTTTCTCTATCAGTAAACTGATATTCATTGTCATTTCTTTGGTAAGGCTCAAATTTGAACTTCAGGTGATCCTCTTTAACTTTTTCTAGTTGGTCACGCATCTTTTTCATTTTATTAGCCATGATAATCTTGGGTGGAATGTCGAGACATGACAAAATCCCCGTCATCTACAATAATAATAATAATAATAATAATAATAATAATAATTTGCAAGACATATTGACTAATATGTTCCCAAGGAGTTCTATTATCTTCGCCGCTGAATTTAATAAAATCAGGAACACGCCAACCATTAGGATAAGCAACTAAATCAAATTCATAAAGGGAAAAAAACTCCAAGCTATGTAATCATTTAAATTAATTTACAAAAGATCTAGCAGCATTTCTAATTGCATCATTTGGATGTATTTCTAATAGCATTGTGCCTAGCACGTACCTTTCCATCAGTCTGTTTCGAGTCAGGCTGGAACTCGTCGATCATGTCAGAGATATCTAAGGCAGCATTTTTCAGCCGCTTCAGCCAGAGTTGGACCTCCTTCTCCTTGATCGATCGCTTCTCTGCATCCTCCAGCGTCGCTCCGATTGTCTCCAGCGTCTCCTTCATGTCCTCCATGTCGTCATCGAAGCAGCAGAGCATTGAGACCTGATCTCCGATGAGAGAACCTAGCTTCGCACCCACCTGGGTGACGATGGCTGAGGCGAGCAACCCCGCAACATCTGCCATGATATGGATTGGTGAGTTCTATCTCTTGCTTTCTCTAGGACGCGTTGTTCTGAGGAGAAGCAGGAGGGACTTGCACAGGCTACTGCAAATAACTGAACTCCTCTTCAAAAAAAAAAAAAAAGAAAAAAAACTGAACTGGGAAGCAATCATCTACCTTGCTTCAGAGTACCAACCGTATATGTGCGTTTCTTTTGAATGTATGCAGCGGTGAAGAAACGAATCTGAAGCCTTTCTTTTGGCAAAGGAAATACTACATGAGTACTATACAATAGAAGTAAAGCACTCTAAATCTCTTCTTCAAAGCGCTAGCAAAGAAAGAATAAAGTGATTTGCCCTGATGATTCGAGAAAAGTGCAAACATCTTAAAAGCATGCAAAATTAGGTGCCATCGTTTATCTCTCTTCCATTGAGAGCGCCATCTAATTAAAGACCCCCAAGATGGCCTAATCCCACGCTAAGAATCTTTATTGTCGACCGAGGAGAGATCGATATTTACCCTTTTTTTTCTTTTTATAAGGCCATTACCGACGTATACGCTCATCTCTAATAATATACGTAGGTAAACCATATATTTATGAGCATCTCCTAGAGATTGAACCGGCAGATGTCGAGATTGATGCCTCTCTGTCGACGTGCACGCCCCCTATCACTAAAAAGCATCCGTTAAATTCTAAAATAAATCAAGAAAAATACGACATCAACGCTAGTCGAGGAACGGATTTTTATAAACATATGTTCTATCATATGAACCTTACCAACTGATTTAAGATTAAGTTCACAATTAACCTCGTTGAGGACTAATGCCTCGACACCCATTAACCCAAATCTGGTTGATAACATCAACCCAAATTAAAGGGTTAATAACATTAACCGAGACTAATGTTCAGTTACCCACTTTAGTTATGGGCCAATAATTGGCCAGGACTAATGATATGGATGTGGAGTTCCTAGTGTGTATTCGTGGAGTATTCGTCCAAGACATGTTCTTTGTTCTAGCATCTTGCCACTTCTACTTTTCTAGAGTATTCGTCTTTGCACCATATGCTTGGATATGTCACACGTGTCCGTGTTCCACGTTCAGCCATGGAGGTTATTCAACCGTGAAATTAAAGATAAGTATAACGAAATAATCCATGTCAAATAAATTATCTCGCACAGTTTGAGCTAGGAAACATGATATACAAATTCCAACTGTCATAATTTGAACAAAAAATGTGACAGACAAACAATCCAATACGAGTTCTTTATAGTATTCTATATTTGCAATCTAAGGAAGTAGTTGAGCATAGTTGTTGAACTTTATGGAGCTTAATTAGTTTGGACACGGTTTAAGAGCTTTGGTTGAAATCTTGAGCACTACCTATCTATGAAGAACCAAATTAAGCTATATGCTGGAAATTGGGGCCTACTAGGAAGTACGAATGTTCGATCCAGCTTTGTTCGTTTATGGGCCCCAAATGCAGTGAGCTAGGCAGTGCTACATTAGTAGAGAAGCCCTCTTCCATCCCCAACTGGTTCCGGCTGGCGTAAGGCCCGGAACTGATATGGGTATAGTTCCGGGACTAACAACTAGGAGAACATGGGAATTTAGTACTAGTCAGTGGCTCCAACACGAACTAAAAGACCCCCATTAGTTTTAGTTGGACCTGCCACTGGGACTAATAATGAGTCTGGTCTATGTTAGTCCCGGTAGGTGGCTCCAACCGAGACTAGAAAAAATCATTGAGTCTTAGTTGGAACTTACAATCATGATTAAATTGAGGCACATAAAAGCGTGTCTTGCTCCCAAGCCTGCCAAGCCACGAACACATCTTAGAGCTGTCGTGCTCATGACTATGACAAGCTAGAGAGAGGGAGCTCATGCCATATTTTTTAGATTTCACTCGCCAAAGTGTTCGAAATGTAAGGAACTTCATTATCTTGTGTTTCAGAGTTAGTATAGTTGTTTCTTACTTTATAAATATATAATTTAAGGCTTTTTTAATTGGAGAGAATGGCAATTATTTTTATTTATACATCATATGAGCCATTATTTTCTTGGTAATTTGCATGTAGAGATGTTGCCTAGTTGAAGTAGTTGATGAAAATGATTACATAGAAGTAAATTTAGGGCTTAGGTTTTTTTCTAGCTTAGAGAAATAAATTAGAATGGTATGTATATTTATTTATTTATAGATAGAGATATTTTACTTTTTAAATTTAGAGAGAAACGAGAAATGGACTCATTAGCTAATTTTATAAGTTACTTAGATAATTATATATATTTTTTAAATAATATATATATATAACCTGGGTTATTTTGAATAAATTTGAATCAAAAGAAATAAGATTGGATATAGTAGCTATTTTCTTCCATTGTTTTTGGCATACAGTTTTCCTTGACTAAACAATTGGCTACCATAATTAGTGGCATATAATTTTCATAGAATATATATTATTTATTATAACTACTTGTTTAAATTGTTAATAATAATTTAAATAATAAAATGCAAATTGACTGTTAGTGGATGTACAACACCGTCCGACGCTCTAGGACTTATTATTGGAACAAGATGAGAACGGTTTCATGTGTGGCCTGTGCCTACAATGCAAGAACAGGAAGGATTATCGTGGGATCGGAATCTCTGAGACTACTCATCACAGGCCTAATGTCACACCCTTAATGATGAGGAGATGACACACATGCATATATTCATGAGTGGTGTATGGGATGGAGAAGAAGGAGACCAACAAGGTTTTTCAAGTCAAGAAGAAGGCCCAAGGCTAATCCGATTCGAGTCCCCAAGGTGGAGGCCCAAAGAAACTCAAGTTCGAGTCCACCTCGGAGTCCAGGAGCAGCCCTCACTAAATCGGTCGCCTAGGTCGCATACGGGCTCGGTTTTGGACGTTCTACATATGCACCGAAATCTAAGGAGATAAGCTTTCCAATGGCACTGATCTCATGTCAAAATTCATCCGGGTCTGAGTCATCGGGAATCGACGAAACAAGTTGACGTCCTGAATCTGTCTCGGTGCTGCGTCGCCGTATTTTGGCCTTTGAGCCGTGTATCATGTGGAAGCCCATAGGGGGGGCGCCCCCTCCAACCCTAGCAAGCCCCTTTAGGCTATATAAACTCAGTAGCCGCCGTAGTTTAGACTTGGGTTTTGCTTAGATTAATCTGTTGAGAACAGTTCCGCCGTTATCGGTTTGTAGAACCCCAACTTTTGATCTTAATCATATATCTGCAGTGTCATTTCATATTGAGAGCTGCTTATTTCGAGTTCTTGCTTGTGTTCTTCGTTGCGCAGGCAGGGATTAGCCTTCTTGGCGAGGTCAACCGGATTCTGACACGGTTGATAACCAGAGGAGTCGTGGTGCTAAGATTGCTGGGTTCGAGTTTGCTGACTTGAAGCCGGATCGGTGTGTTGCGCTCCGCCCAAAATGAGTTATCCTTCACCTGACGGAAGATCGGGCACCTGTTGGCGGTCGTTACAACCCAAATCCGACCACCAGTACTCGGGAATAAATGAGGTTTTATGCAACATTCCATGTACTTAGGTTTTATTTCTAATAAAGTTCTACGAGTTTTGGTGAGTGTAACTTGTGCAGGTACAACTACGACAAATACGCGCTATTGGGGCCGGAAATGACCGAATCGGCCGAACGACTCCGTTCGGCCGGTTACCCCCCTTAGCCGTACAGCCGCCGGGAGTCGTCCACATCACCGATGACCAAGCGAACACATCACATGCCAACTGGAGGACCGCCAACTCATCCCGGAGCACCGCCACATCAACCTGGGCCCACACAGCACGAAGTACGCCACCAGAGGCCGGCCCAGGGAGTCCAGGAGCAGAGGCGGTGCAGGGGGGGCGGGCCTGGGCCTCCGGCCCAGTTCGGGCGAACTAGAGGGTTCGGCCGAACCGCCCCCAGCTGCCAAACCGACACCAGGGCTCAATCCTGGCCCTTGGAGGCAGAGGCGGTGGATCCTCTGGTTCGGGCGAACCAGGGAGTTCGGCCGAACCAATGAATTCGGCCGAACCGCCTCTCTACCCCCCTAGCTGCCTTGGCGGTTACCCAAGCTCAACCGTCATTGCAAGCTATAAATATAGGAGTATCACTCACTTGTAAACACACACCAAGCCAAGGAGCTCTCTCTTTCCACTTGTTCTAGTAGAGTTAGGATAGTTTAGTTGGGAGTTAGAGTTGAGTCGAGCTTTGCCTCGGAGGTTCCGGAGTCGTCTTCAGAAGCTCTGGTATAAGCTCTTGTATCTTTTACCTTTTCCTTTTGCAAGACTTTGAGTTATCAATATAGTTATCTTTATCACTTTGCCTTTGTCATTTATATCTTGCTTCTACTTTATCCTAGTTGCAAATATATCTTGTTTAGACTATAGTCAGTTATAGTTCTAGTGCTTGTAGTCTTGTTTAAGTCTTTGTCTTGGCTGGTTCTTCGATCTTGCTTGATACTGGAGGTGAATTGTCACCAAGAGTATTGACAAGGTTGCTTGCTCTTGCTAGCAGAGTAAGTAGTTGTTGACTAGTGTAGGAGTGGTCCCTATCCTAGCCAGTGGCCTTAGAGTATTCCCGTTGTAGCGGAGGTGGTATTTGTGAGGTGGTGACAACCCTTTCGGTCTTCGTAGCCCATCACGTTAGTTCCGGTCCGTAGGATCCCCCAGCCCGGGATTGGTGGCACCCCTTCTCATCTCTTTCTGTCTTGTCCCGATGCTAAGACATTAGAGTTATCCCAGATCTCCTAGTGCTGGCTCTGTAGCAGCTGTATCTCTAGGCTAGAGTGACATAGGTAGATAAAGAATCCAGGAGTCCTCTATCTCTTCTCGTTGTCCTCCCAGCTATCTATCTCTTCTCTCCCTTACCTGAGTATCCCTTGAGCTGTGTGTCCGGTATATCCACTCCTATCCAATGCCGTTGTCCCCTGTCTTGTCTAGTCGTGTACCCTTCTCTGATATTCTCGAATATCTGTTCACTAGTAGTCTTGCCAAAGCTTCCCTGCGGAAATATAAATTACGATACCTCGGGATACTCCCAGGTGAAGTGCTATAGCGGTGATTCTGTGCGCTTGCAGATTATTTCTATATTTTACTAAGCCATAAGGAAAACCACTGAAACACTCCTTACCCCAGTACCGGGATTCCCAATTCTGATATTGGATCTGCCGGGGAAGTCTTTGGCTAGATTTTTTTTGAACTTTTATCTTGAGCTATCTTAGTTGAGTACCGCTACTCAAGCGGGTTTATCCTTGCTCTGTTCGTTGGTCCTTGTGGAGCAGAGCAGTGCATGACTGATTTCCTGCTACCGTCAAATTTCCAAGAAAATCCTGAGTCTCTTGTGAGGAAAGTGCGACCCCGTGTTGTACCTCCTGATGGGGACGGGATGCCCGATCTTCCGTCAGGTGAAGGATAAGTCATTTTGGGCGGAGCGCAACACACCGATCCGGCTTCAAGTCAGCGACTCGAACCCCGCAATCTTAGCACCACGACTCCTCTGGTTATCAACTGTGTCACAACCCAGTTGACCTCGCCAAGAAGGCTAATCCCTGCCTGCGAAACGAAGAACACAAGCAAGAACTCGAAAGAACGCAGCTCAATCTGAAGTGACTCTGCAGATGTATGATTAAGATCGAAAAGTTGGGGTTCTACAAAACGATAGACGGCGAAACTGTTCTCGACAGAATAATCTAAGCAAAACCCAAGTCTCAATGACGGAGGCTATTGAATTTAATGTCGTGGGGCGAGCTAGGGTTGGGGCGCCGTGCCCACGACATGGGCCGAAGGCCCGACACGATACAAAGCCTGAAAAAGGCCCAAAACAGGTGACGCAGCACCTTTCATGGTCACACAGAATGATCCATGAATCTTTTGGAGCTAATACCAGAACCAAAAGAAGCATCTCATCGTCACGGTTCCAACGCATCGAAGAACACCTTGATTGGACGTCGTATGAGGGAGATATCGCAGTTGAAGCGCAGACGTGTCGGCTGAAAATTCATAATAATGCTGCCCGACGTGGCGACGACTTGTAACGTGGAAACGAAGTCGGCTCGTGTATGTCCTCCAACGTGGTGATGTCCTCATCATCCTCCCCTTCTTGAATTGGAGTCGTCCTCGACTCCATCCCACCATGATCAAGCTCCTGCAAAAGGTTAGTAACAGGAACATGCAAAGAGGGAGGTAAAAGATCATCTGTTATAAAGCACATAGCTTGATTAAGCATAGTATAACAAGGAGCATCAGGGTTATCACATAATGCAGCAGCAGTGGATGTAGTAGCAATAAAAGCACCTCCTTTTAATTTAATCCCTGGTGGGTTATCATCAGAAGACCAACACTATCAATTTTAGCTTTATCTCGTGCAGCAAACTCTTGAAAATGTTTCCTAATATCAGCAGGCGATAAAGGAAGCAAGGTAATTTTCTTGTTCTTATGCATGAAAGTATATGTATTAGTTCTACCATGGTGTGCAACATCATTATCAAATTCCCATGGTCTCCCCAACAAAAGAGAGGATGCGTGCATCGGAACAACATCAAAATCAGCAGAATCATTATAAGAACCAACAAAAAAATGTATACGTGCCGATTGTGTTACCTTAGCTTGACCACTACTGTTCAACCATTCTAAATGGTAAGGATGTTCAAGGTGACGTGTCGGCAAGTGAAGCTTCTCTACCAAATCTGAACTCACCAAGTTGTTGCAACTCCCACTATCAATTATGGTGAGCACACAATAATCTTTGACTATGAGAAACATGTGGAATAAATTCTTGCGCTGAATCTTCTCCTCCTCACGTTCCACCTGTGAACTCAATGCGCACTGAACAAGAGCCAAATTTCGGAACCCCGCTGATGCAGCCTCGGAGTCAATTGCTATAGCCTCATTGTTGTCCTCCGAATCTGCAACAAAATTAGTCGCAACAACTAATGCATCTTCAACATCACTAGCACTTACATATCCATTACTATCTGGCGAAGCGATGAAAGCACGAGTACTTGGACAATCCTTCATGACATGGCCCATGCCCTTGCAGCGGTGGCACTCGATGCTAGCAGATTTACTTGACGAGCCCTTGTGAGTAGAGGTAGAAAGTGGCTTCTTGTGTTGTGGAACCTGCATATTACGTACTTCCACAGATGGCGCCGGCGTTGTCAAACGTGCACTCGCTGGTGGCGTCGGACGAGCACTTGCGACTGGCGACGGTGTGAAGGTCTTGGTTCATCCCTGCAATTCTTTTTCTGCAAGCATAGCAAGCTGGAACAACTAGTTGGTGGTAGTAAACTCTTTCTAGTCAACAATGTCCTGAATATCGCGTCTCAAACCACCGTAAAAACGACATATTTTATCCTCAGGATCCTCTATACCCCACAATGAACCATACCCTTCTGTAGCTTGGCATAATATTCCTGAACAGACATATTTCCCTGCTCTAAACGTTGCAATTTCTTACGCAAATCACGCTTATAAGAGGTAGGAACAAAACGATCACGCATAGCAAATTTAAGTTCATTCCAGGAAGCTGGTTGTATGTTTAATGAAGCACATTCTTGCCACCAGATTATAGCAAAATACTTAAATTCACTAGTTGCTTGTCTAACCTTATGTTTATCAGGAACAAGGTGGGAAGCAAATTTTTGTTCTACCGTCATGACGCAGCAACTTTTGTGGTCACACAGAATGATCCACGAATCTTCTGGAGCTAAAACTAGAACCAAAAGAAGCGTCTCGTCGTCACGGTTCCAACGTATCGAAGAACACCTTGATTGGACGTCGTATGAGGGAGATATCGCAGTTGAAGCGCAGACATGTCGGCTGACTCCGAACCGAAGTTGTTGTCCGACGTGGTGACGACTTGTACCCCGGGAAAGAGTCCGTCTCTTGTATGTCCAACGTGGTGATGTCCTCATCAGCTCCTCAGAAGCAACTCAATCCGACGAACCCAGTCCTTCCCGTCGTGACTCCAGCTTCATCGAGGATGGTGTTGGCGGTCGTTACAGCCCAAATCCGACCACCAATACTTGGGAATAGACGAGGTTATATGCAACATTCCATGTACTTAGGTTTTATTTCTAATAAAGTTCCACGAGTTTTGGTGAGTGTCACTTGTGCAGGTACAACTACGACAAATACGCGCTATTGGGGCCGAAAATGACCGAATCGGCCGAACAACTCCATTCAGCCGGTTATCCCCCTTAGCCGTACGGGTCAGCGGGAGCCGTCCACGTCAACCGAACACAACGTACGACATGTGGACGACCGCCAACTCACCCCGAAGGACTAACACGTCACCCTGGGCCAGAACAACGCAAAGCCAACCACCAGGAGGCTGCCCAGAAGGCCCACAGAGCAGAGGCGGTGCTGGGGAGGCCGGCCACGGGCCAGGCCCAGTTCGGCCGAACTGGGGCCTTCGGCCGAACCGCCCCCAGCACGTAACCGCCTCCAGGGAGCTGCCCACAGCCGTTGGATGCAAAGGCGGTGGGATGGTCGGTTCGGCCGAACCGACCTGTTCGGCCAAACCCGGGGTGTTCGGCCGAACGGGTCCCCAACCGCCTCTGGTTGCCTTGGCGGTTACCCAGCCTCCAACCGCCTTGGGACACCTATAAATGCAGCGGCATACCCCTTGTATCACACACACCACTTGGGAGCAAGTCTCCATTCTCCACTTTCAAGATGTAGAGTAGGCTAGTCCTATTGGGAGTTAGAGTCAGGGTCGAGCTTCGCTCGGGATTCAGGAGTCGTCTTCTGGAGTTCTGGTAAAGCTCTTGTATCTTTTCCTTCCCTTTATGCAAGACTCTGAGCATTTAATATATTTATCTTCTGCATTTACTTGAGTTATTTATTCTGCATTTATTTCGCGAGTAACGTCTTGGCTGGTTCTTCGATCTTGCTTGATACTGGAGGTGAATTGTCACCAAGAGTATTGACAAGGTTGCTTGCTCTTGCTAGCAGAGTAAGTAGTCGTTGCCTAGTGTAGGAGTGGTTCCTAGACTAGTCGGTGGCCTTAGTTTATTCCCGTCGCAATGGAGGTGGTAGCCGTGACGTGGTGATAGCCCTTTCGGTCTTCGTAGCCCACCACGTTAGTTCCGGTCCGTAGGATTCCCCAGTTGGTTAATAGTGGCACCCCTTCTCATCCCTTTCTGTGTGTTCACCGGTTCCCTTGTCCCGACGCTAAGACATTAGAGTTATCCCAGATCTCTTAGTGCTGGTTCTGTAGCTGCTGTATCTCTAAGCTAGAGTGGCATAGGTAGATAAAGAGTCCAGGAGTCCTCTATCTCTTCTCGTTGTCCTCCCAGCTATCTATCTCTTCTCTCCCTTACCTGAGTATCCCTTGAGCTGTGTGTCCGGTATATCCACTCCTATCCAATACCGTTATCCCAGACCGATTTCCGACCCCCAACCGAGTATAAAACACTAAGGTATTATTTAAGAAATTATGCTACCCTACTTTGTCACCATATAAATTACGATACCTCGGGATACTCCCAGGTGAAGTGCTACAGCGGTGATTCTGTGCGCTTGCAGAATATTTCTATATTTTACTAAGCCATAAGGAAAACCACTGAAACACTCCTTACCCCAGTACCAGGATTCTCAATTCTGATATTGGATCGTAAGAAGTGCCAACAAGCATTTCTGGCGCCGTTGCCGGGGAAGTCTTTGGCTAGATTACTTTTGAATTTTTATCTTGAGCTATCTTAGTTGAGTATCGCTACTCAAGTGGGTTTATCCTTGCTCTGTTCGTTGGTCTTTGTGGAACAGAGCAGTGCATGACTGGTTTCCATCTACCGTCAAACCTCCAAGAAAATCCAGAGTCACTTGTGAGGAAAGTACGACCCCGTGTTGTACCTCCTCAGAAGCAACTCCTTCCAATGAACCCAGTCCTTCCCGTCGTTGACCAGGCTACATCGAGGATGGCAACTAAGACGATCCGTGAGTTATCCGCTCCATCAAGCGAGAACGTACGTGTCGGACCAGCTCCGCCAGTCGGAGATAGTAACTTCGAGCTGAAGCCAGCCCTCATCAACATGGTACAGGCTAGTCCATTCTGCGGCAAGCCACACGAAGATGTCAATGCTCATCTCCAGCATTTCCTGGAGATTTGCAACACCTTCATCATCCGCGGAGTAAGTATCGATGCCATTCGCCTTCGTTTATTCTCATTCTCATTATTAGGCAAGGCGAAACAAAGGTTTTATGCTAACCGCGAAGCAATAGATACCTGGGATAAATGCACTAGCGCTTTCTTGCTAAAATTCTTTCCGGTTGGGAAAACCAACGCCCTCCGGAACAAAATAGCTAGTTTCCAGCAGCTAAAAGATGAAACAGTCCCGGAGGCATGGGATCGCCTCCAGGACTTGTCACCTGTGCAGGTACAACTACGACAAATACGCGCTATTGGGGCCGAAAATGACCGAATCGGCCGAACGACTCCGTTCGGCCGGTTACCCCCCTTAGCCATGCACGTCACCGGGAGTCGTCCAACGAATATCAAGCGAACACGAAAATGACATGAGGACGACAGCCATCTCTTCCTGGGCCACGACCACATCACCTCTGGGCCATAAACACACGAAGCCAATCACCAGGAGGCAACCAAGGCTGGAATCCGCGCCCAAACCTCCCTTTTGAGAGGCCTCAACAAGGTAACAATTTCAATTCCAGCAATTTCAATAATCAGCCGTCTCTTAGAGATCTTGTGTTTGGCCAGATGAAAATAACTGAAAACATCAATAAAAAGCTTGCTGCTAATGATAAAACTCTGGAAAGCATAGACTCTAGGATGGAATCATTTTCTTCTGCTATGAAAAGTCAACTGAGCTTTAATAAAATGATAGAAACTCAAGTCGCTCAGTTAGCTGCTGCTGTTCCTGTCACTGAATCGGGGAAGATTCCGGGGCAACCCGAGCCTTCCATCGAGACAGTGAATTCCATCACTACCAGGCAGGGTAAGATGTCTCGTAGTGTATTCTGCACTAACCACGCAGGGAAGGTCGCACGCATCCAAGTGCTGACACCAAGATGGACCTACCTGCCGAGAGCTGCAAAAAGGGCGATCATCAAGACCTCTCCGGATAGGAAGGAAGATCCCGGAGTGCCCATCATTCAGTGCACGATCTGGAATCGTCGCATTGATGATGCACTTTGTGATCTGGGGGCAAGCGTCAACATCATGTCTAAGGTATTATTTAAGAAATTACGCTACCCTACTTTGTCACCTACTACTGCCCAGGTACAGCTTGCGGACTCAACCATCCGCTACCCCGAGGGGGTGATCGAGAATGTACCGGTCCGGATCTGGGGACGATATGTCCCTGTGGACTTTGTTGTCCTCGACACGGGGAACGAGCATTCGTTTCCCCTTGTGTTGGGCCGACCATTCTTGAACACCACCCGGGCTAGGATCGATATGGATGCGAGAGAAATCTCGTTCCGTATCGACGGAAGGTTGACTTACTTCAAGTTTCAACCCCGGGAAGAGAAGAAGACAGAGCCACTCACACCGGAGCAGAGGAGCACCGAGTGTTTCCTTAAGGCTCTCATTAATGGAGAGCTGGAAATACTCGGTGCTGAGCAGCTCAAGTGGAACGAGCCGACAAAACCGACAATTGCAGAAGAAATGGATTTCCTCGTAAAGAAATACGAGGAAGAACAAGCCCTCTGGAATTCACCAGAGACGCCGATCCCACCGCCACCAACACCGAAGAAGAAGAACAAGAAAATGTGGTGGAAGAAGGATGCATCGTCCGAGTCATCCACTCCGGGACCGGACGATGACAAGAGCAACTGAAGACAGGAGAAGTCCCGCTCGCGGACTTAAAAGCTGAGCTCTCGCCGCGAGGAAAACCGGTATGTATCCCATATTTCCCTTCCAATTTTTAAATTCTCAATTGCATTTGCATGTTTCCCTTTTCAAAATAAATGAACCACTTGAGAAATTAATTTGAGAGAGAGTAGAAAATTTTGAAAGCTTGGTTAGAAATAATTGGACACATGCTGAAATTTTACCTAGGGTGGATGTAATTGGTGACTTTTATCATTTTCATCCTTTCTAGAACATCTCCAATTACTTATCATCACCACCAACCAGCACCAAACATGTCTACCCCACTAAAAATGGCTGCACACTCACCAATTATCACAAACATGGCAGCATGGGGGTGACTCCACTAATTTCCACTTTGGTCATGTCACATTTCCATCTCACCTACCACTAAAATCCACTAAAATGTCCTTGGGAATTGATGGCCACACAAACTTGGAGTGGAAACAAAGGCATGTGAGTGCTGCACTCACATGGGAGTGCCCTGGCCACCAGGCCTGGTTCAGGCGAACCAGAGCCTTCGGGTGAACTGGCCAAGGCCCTCTCCTCGGCCTATAAATGCTGCCATTGCTGCTTGCTTCTCCTTGCACCATTCACTCATACACTCTGAAAAAATTCTGCTAGGAGCTCTCTCTTTCTCAAGTTCTTTGCTCTAATGCTTGCTCAAGTTCTCCCCAAGTTCTTGCTCAAGTTTTGGTTCACTTGCATCACTAGAAAATCCCAAAAAATATTTTGCTTTTGTTGTGATTTTGTGCTGAATTTCTGGACGATTTTGTGGTGGTCACCGACACCCACAAGAACGACTAACCTTTTGTGGTGGTGATCATCCCCGCAAGAACGACTAACTCTCTCGGACGACTGACTTGATTTTCTTATGCTAACCATGATGGTCGAGAACAAAGGTTGGTCCGACGACCGGACTCAACCAAAGACCCGAGGAGTTCACCAAGTTGAAGCTCTGGACATGCTCGCTGCCAAGATGGACCTCCTGATGAAGAAAGACGCTGCTGGGAGTTCCCCAGCTCCGTCTCGAGGCTCGAGCCGGATGGACACGGACGAGCACGGAGCAGCCGGCTCGGGATGGGGCCATGCCACGCCCCCAGCCAGGCAGCTCCTGAGCGAGAGTGACATCAACCTTAGAACAGAAAGGGAGCGAAACACCTTCAACGAGCTTCGGCTGAAGGAGTTCGAGCACACACGTGTGTTTGAGCAAGATTTGCTCAGGGACACGGGGATGGACGTAGAGTTTACAGAAATCTTCTGTAGAACCGAACAAAGCGCTGAAAAGATTTGATCGGGTTGCATTTTGGAAAAAGATTTCGGGGAATACCAATTGTCATGCGCCTCGCACGAACAGTATACATAACCCCACGTTGCGTTTCATGCATCGTTGGGTGTCTATGACGGTATTTCCCCGGGCAGATTTGCGCCCTATCAACACCGTCGAGTTGCGGGTTCTTTTTGCCATGGTCAAGCAAATTCCCTATTCGCCTGTGAAAGACATGGTTGGTCACTAGCAGTCTCATATTTCTCGTGCGGGTAGCATGGCGATGACTTCTCTAGTCACTCGCCTCGCTAACCATCTGGGCGTCCTTCAAGGCGCCCGGCTCACGTACATCGAGACAGCGCGTTCCGTCGTGGATGCCGAGCATTTCGTGCAAGCCCATATGATACGGCAGACGCCTGACGCAACGCTGGCAATGATTTACTGTGGCTATACAACTGAAGTGCCCTTGCCTTGTGCAGCACTAAGGTTGTATACCACGCCGAAGCTAACCCTTCAGTTGAGGACCGAGTCGGACGATTCTCCACCTTGGAGAGAGCCCGCTCGGCACAGCGTTGTAGGTGACGGAGCAGTCACGAGGGGACGAGCGAGGCGCGATGCTGGGCTTGCCAACTCACAGGAGCCGGAAGATGCACCACAAATGCCGCACCGACACACTTCCGCTTTTGAGGCCACCTACAACATGTACACCGGTGCTGGGACGTCCGGAGCAGGAGGCTCCGGGCAACACCAGGAACCGAACTACTTCGCCTCAGGACACTGGGACTACGGCCAGGACATGGACTCTGAGTGGTCTGGGAGCCGGTATGGAGGGGTGTACGACAGTGCCTCCCAGCAAAACTACCCCGGGTACTCGCAGTCCGCATGCTTCGACTACGGCCGGGAGTTGTCATACATCTCCGACCGAGTCGAGCTCATCGACGACCGTACCCAAGAGATCTAAGACACGCTAGCCCGCCATTCTCAGTACCATCAAGAGAATAGCGGGATGGTAGCGTCCATCCAGCATGACGTCCACGAGCAAGCGGAACAGCTGAGCCAGTACCTTTCAAGGCTCAACCCCTACCAGTGAAGAGTCCAAGCATGGGGGAGGACCCCGCCAGGTACGTCCCGACTTATCCAGCACTTTGATCATTTAATTTCCCTTTCATTTCCCTTCATGTTAGTTTGCATTTTAAAAAAATGAAAATACCAAAAATATTTCCCATGAATAAAATAACTCCCAACTATGCATGGAATGAATCATATGCCTCTCACCTTGGAAATGATGAATAGTTGCTCTGTCATTAATTTTGCGAGTACTTTGTTTCAACTAGTTTCTAAATTGTGCTTGATTTAATCGGCATGAGTAATGATGAACCTGGAAACCTTGTGGGAGCACATGCTTTATTCCAAGTTTAAGTTGTTGTGGGCATTGATATAGTGAGAATTTGGTTAAGTTCTATTTCTGCTCTTAGTACGGGAAAATCTTGGAGATTTATGCTTTCAAAATGAAACAAGTTCCTTATTGGTCAAAATACCTACCAGATCCATATGATAAGCTTAGTTGAAAATTTCTACTCATATGCTGCTTGTTATCTTAGTGAGCTTTGTCAAATTGTTGTGACCTTTGAGTGAAGCTTTCATACTCTTAGAGATCGAGACCCACTTACACACACCACCTCTCACTTGCAATTCCTACACTGGGAGTTAGCAAACATTTTTCCACCATCCATCCACAAAAACAAAATGCTCCATGTTCTATGATTTCCCTCTCCGAATATTCTTGATAGAGAATCTTTAGAGGATTTCCACATGATAGCCTATACCTTGTGGATTTCTCATCAAAAGAGGCAAATCTTTCAAATTGCTTATTCTCCAAAGCCTCCATGGGTTGGCTATGGCATAGAAGGCTAGGTCATGTTGGAATGAGGCAACTCAATAAGATAGCCCATGTTCTCGAAAATAAATCAAGCAGAGGGAAGTTCATCCAAGGAGTTCCACCATATTCCACCATATTCCATCCCACCATATTTCACTCCATATATCCCACACACTTGCACTTCTCGATCTTAAGGTATGATTTGTTTCCTCAGAGATCCAGTCTTTGACTTAGCAAAATATAAGAGAGAGAATTTTTTGCTGTTTTAAGGGAACTAAACATGGCCTAAATTTGAGGGAAAACCACTCGAAATGATGTGTTCGGCCCAATCCCGAGATTCGACCGAATTCCGTACTTGAACCCAGGGCACACCACTACACGAAGACTTGCAATCCACTAGAACCCCGGGCTTGATGGACCCTCATGATCATCTCCAACACGAAGCCAATGGACCGAAAGATAGAAGAGGGCCAAGCCCAATTCGGTCGAAGCCCACTAGTTCACCTGAACCCACAAACCAACCTACAAACCGCCTCAGAAGTGATCCAGCATGTTGGGAAGCAAGAGGTGGTTCGGCCGACCCCCCCCCCCCCCTAAGATAAGGAGATTGCTATAAGCCCCATAGGTAAAAATGTGAATTAAAAACTTTGCCTATGATTCAAGTATTTTTGAGCACTAGTTGTTAATAAAGTTACCTGCAAAAGAAATGACATTGTAGCAACTCTTGATCCACGAGCCTAAGTTTATATCTTTACTCGAGGACGAGCAAAGAGCTAAGCTTGGGGGAGCTTGTTGGCGGTCGTTACAACCCAAATGCGACCACCAATACTCGAGAATAAATGAGGTTTTATGCAACGTTCCACGTACTTAGGTTTTATTTCTAATAAAGTTCCACGAGTTTTGGTGAGTGTCACTTGTGCAGGTACAACTACAACAAATACGTGCTACTGGGGCCGGAAATGACCGAATCGGCCGAACGACTTGTATCAGACTAGTTAGACCAATTTAATAATATAAAGAGCAAATCATGAGGATGGTGTTAGAAATTTAGTCATTTTTTGGTATATTTTAATTCTAGAAATTAACAATAAATTCATGATAATATTAAGTGATCTTAGAGCAGAGGCTGTGCAGGGGGGCGGGCCTGGGCCTCCGGCCCAGTTCGGGCGAACTGGAGGGTTCGGCCGAACCGCCCCCAGCTGCCAAACCGACCCCTGGGGCTGCATCCTGGCCCTTGGTGGCCGAGGCGGTGCATCCCTCAGTTCGGGCGAACTGGGTAGTTCGGCCGAACCGAGGAATTCGGCCGAACCGCCTCCCTGCCGCCTC
>OAMR01000725.1:47120-75099 GCA_900205405.1 Echinochloa crus-galli | reverse complement strand
CCCCCCCCCCGTTCTGCCGAATTGGGGGTGCATCGTTGCCTTGGCAGCTACTCTGCTTCCACCACCCTTGGCCAGCTATAAAAATAGGTCCTCGGCTCGTGAAACAACACACAAGAGCAAGACAAGAGTAGCCCCCTAGCGAAGCACTACCACTTTCATGTCCAGAAGATAGGGAGAGAGGAGAGGTGAGTGTGCCGGAGAGGAGCCGGAGTGTCTGCCCCTCTTCCACCTGCACATCTACGGATGCGGCTTTGCTTCGAGTGATATCCGGGTCGTGTCTAGTAACTCTTGTATCTCTTCCTGATTAATTGAGCATCAGTTCTTACTCTTATATACTTGTTGTCCTTGTTCAATGCTTAGTTGATTGGTATAAGTGTATACTAGTTGCTTAGCTTGGGTGTTTGTCTTTCTATAGGAGATAAGTATTAGCTGACTAGTGTAGGTGCGGTGCCTATACTCGAGGTTAACTTGGTTTGTCCCTGATTCAGCCGCACGTGTGGTATCCATTAGGTGGTGACAACCCTGTACGGCCTATGTAACCCACCACGCTTGTCTCGGCCTATAGGAGCCTACGAGGTTGTTAGTGGCTCACCTTCTCATCTTATTCTTTGAGTTGCATGCACCTTTTCCCGACGTAAGTCTATAACAGTACTACCTGGTTTGCTCATTTAGTCAGTAGGATATAGTTATCAGACTCGTGCCCTCTCTACCCTCTAGGGTTTTTCTTTCCTTCTCTTCGTAATCATCCACTCCATCCCACCATTCTTGGACAACTTAGTTTAGAATTAGTTCGCTACTCGTTCTTCGTAGAAATCAATACTCTGGAATACTCCCGGGTGAAAGCTACATCGGTATCCGTCAGCTTGCAGATTTATCTGTAGGTCGTAAGGAGTGCCAACATATGATCAACTCATTAGTTTTGTTAGAAAACCCGGCCCTTTTTGCTTTTGAACCCACAACCCATCTACATTGAAAAATGTTTACATCTAGGTCAATTTTCCTCATGTTCACACATTTTTATTCTTCCATAAGTAAAGCATCATCCAGCCTTGCTATTTTACCCGTTAGCACTTGTGTTTCTATACATAATTATGTTTACCTCCCTGGTTTCTTGCAGTTAAGCCCAGGAAGCTTTCAAAACTTGCCAACAAATCTTTAAACCTTAGAAGATTAATATATTTCTTGGTTTAGCTCAAGTATTTCTAGTATTGAGTAGAATATTTTCAAGCCATTGTATAGTTCTATTGATATTATTTGGTGTACTATTTTTAATTTATGCTATTTCATAGCTTGTATGTCCTAGATCTTCAAAGACATAGAGTTCCAGGAGCAAGAGCGAGAATTGAAGGAGGCGGCCATGGCAGAATAGAGCGTAGGGGCATAGAGAACTAGTAGGACTACCATTGGGAGACTTCATAACTACCATGTTGTACTTCTCCTTGTTGTTACCGACCAGGATCATTTAACCAATTTGTATCTCTACCCCTTACATATAAGGGCGGGGTAGGGACCCGTACAAAACTCAATCCAATACCTATGCAAGGCAATACATCACATATAGGACGTAGGGTATTACACACGTCGCTGTCGAAACCTATCTAAGTTGTTGTGTTGTCTTGTTTACACCATCGTTCCCAAGAACTCGGTGAGCCCCAACTACTCTCTGCTATGAGGAAACCCTGGTAGGTACTTGGAGCTAAACCATCGACAATTATTATTGTAAAAAGACCTTTCATGCTAGCATTATAGAAAATGGTTTCATCGATGGATTGCCCATCGGTCTTCGCACGTGTTTGGTGGATGGACGTGTGGTTGCGCCACTAAGAGAGCGACTCGAGCTCGAGCCAACCACATCCTTGAATGCACCAGAGATGTTCCTCCCCACCTTTCTCATGCGAGCAACACAAAGGGAGAGAGAGCAAAACAACCCGACTAGGGTTATGTTAGTGTAAACAATTTGAGATTACATACCTGGACAATTCATTCCTTGGAGCTTGAAGCTTGAACACCTTGGTCTTGCATCAAATAACAAAAAATAGAGAAAACTTTCTTGCACTTGAACTTGAAAACTTGATGGAAAAGTTGAGAGCAATGATCTTGAGACGAGAGGGAGTAGAGAGAATGAAATGTGAGTGAAGAACACCAATTCCTAGCCTCCTATTTACAGCCAAAAATTGCCAAACAGTCAGGATCAGACCGGGAGCAATGGCTACTAGCCATTTGAGTTCGATCATCCATAGAAACATTTATTTGGGTTCAGCCTAACCTTGGTTCGACCGACCCATGGCTAGGCCCAACTGGCTCCCATTTTGGCACATAGCCCCCAATGGATATATCACAATATGCAGGAGAAGCTAACTAAAAAATAGCTCATAAATCTTGCTCAAAATATTTTTCATAAAGAGTGAATCCATTTTTATTTTCATGATTTTTTGGATAAACAGAAAAGTGCTAAAAAATATCTATCATGCAAGATGATGGTTGTCGGGGACAAACCCAGGGGGTCCCCTAATCATCGGGGTAATCACCCTCAAAAAACGTTAATCATGAAAGGCCGAATCGCCGACAGCCCGGAAGGGCCACCAGGGCAACGCGGCCCGCCACGACTCACGGCCCAAAACAGCCGTCCGAGCTCGCCTGACGCACCCTAGTTCCCATCACTTCAATTTTTGGATTTTACTATGTGATTAGTATGCATGAATAATGCAATGATTTTCTCAAATTTCTAAACTTTTTCCAACATTTCTACAATTATTACGAAATTTCTAAAATAAAGAGAAATAACTTAGGCTATATGAAATGTTGTTGCATTCATGCTGGTGCATTGTGCTTTCTGTTGCTTGTTGTTCAACTGGAATTTTTTTTATTTGAATTGAATGACTCCTTTAGTGTTTAGAAAAGTTCCATTTGTTAGAGTTCCTTTGTCTATCTCGAATTCTACGCAAAATGTGCCCGACTCCTTCCCACCTGCACCCCCTGCTCTTTCTCACTAACACCTTGGCCCAACCTAACTTCCTCGAGCTCCAGACACACTCGACTGGGACCCATGCCCGAACCCGGCACAGTCGCGCCAATATTTTCCCTTGGTACGCACGCAAAAGCGTGTGTTCAGCGGCCTAACCGAAGCGCAGACACAATGCCTCGCGCAACCAAGACCCTATCTGCCTAGGGTTCAAGTCCCTGCCACCTCACCTTGCCCTAAGCCCTAGGAGCAGCTACCACAGTTGGTCTCACCGACCATCGCCGAATCGACACCAGGAACCGGTCCATTAATAGTGCAGGAGGGTAGGGAAGGTGCCCATAAAACCTTTATTGGTCCTTCCATCATCAACTTGATCAATTTCTCATTGATATCATGCATAAGCAGGACCGTCACACTAGCCTCGCCTCATCGCCAGTCACTGTTGTTGCCTAATTAGTTGTTGTCAAATCTACACTTGGTGAGTATGTCGTTCCACACTGGCGACATAGGACCATCCCTCATCTTAAATCAAGACATGTAGCTCAAGAAACCCTCAACTTCTGTGAGGAATTGCCGCAGGGCAGGTGGCACCACCATAGTCGTGGTCGCCAGGAACTTTTTCCCCTGTAGCTGATCTTTGCCTTCCATATTTAAATCGACGCCCAAGATCATAAGCCAGCATATTGGTTCGATTTTTTTAATTCTGGACCATCAAATCTTGATCTAAAGGCTCAGATCTGAGTCAAAATGAGTCATACCGATATTGGCGATCGTTACGGCCTGATTTCCGACCTCCCGAGTATAAAATAAACACAATAGAACCATGCACCATAGCTAAAGGGTTTATTTCTAACCATTTCCATGAGTTTTTGTCTTTATTTGATTTTAGGATGCGAATGACTAAGGTTGTGTTTAGTTCCCGAAGAGGGAATGTGAAGTTTGGTGAAGATGGCACATCAGACACTGTAGCGCACTGTAGCACTTTTTGTTTGTTTGTGGTAATCGTTGTCCTACTATGACCTAATTAGGCTCAAAGGATTCGTCTCGTCGTGTACATCAAAACCATGTACTTAGTTTTTTTATTTACCCACGTTTAGTGTTCCATGCATGAGGATATATGAGCAGCGACCGAGTACAGACACCGATCAGGCGCGGCCCGGTGATGCCGAACGTCGGGTCAAATCCACCAACTCTCGGCCATTCCCTGGTAAACCGGGCACGCCGCACACTGTGGTCGACAGCAACCACCATGCCGACCCCTGTGCCGCCAACTCCTGTCCTTCTTCACCAGCCACGCCCTCGAATCAACCAGCGATGGGCAGCTGGGCATGGATTACGGCAACGACACCCCTCGAAACCACTCCAGGACAAGCACAGGGACGGCCACGACACCCGCAGAAGCCGGGGCTCGCCATAAATCCCCTGCCAGGGTCAAGGACGATCGCACGCCCGGCGCCATGCTCTCCAGTGCGTACCCCTGTAGCACGCACTATACTTGTGCTTGTAAACTCCCCCCCTCTCTCTCTCCTTGACCTATAAAAGGGGGGAAAGGGGGGAGGAGAGAAGAGGACGACGAACACAGACACAATCACCGCCTCCCACGATATCGACACTCGCCTCAATCACACTCATTTTCAGGGACTTGGAGACTCCTTCTCCTCTCCCGCCTCGCTTGTAGCCCCCCGCTGCAAGCACTCCAGTGCATGATAGTACAGCGCCCCGAGCGCACTCTGCTGGACGTACGACCTCACGGTCGGAACCAGGATAAACCCTTGTCTCACCGTGCTAGCCCTTCAACCGTCAGGGGACGGGACACAGCGCATTCTGTGTGGCGCTAGGATTGACCGCCCGATCCCAGCACCGACACAGCACCGACAGTGGTGCGCCAGGTAGGGGCACGCACTGTGATCAACCTCACCCGATCAGTTCCCTTGACGGCAGGCCACGCCAAGGCCATGTCGCCACGATCCGCCCCGGGGACCCCCGGCCTGCTTCCGCACGGATACCGGATCATGTTTGGGAGCCTGGAGTTCGAAGCGACCGGTGAGGGCCTCCTCATGCGGCTCGCCTCCAGGGCACCCGGCATGATAGCTATTACCCCGGCGCCGCCAACGCCACCCAACCTCAGGAGACGTCGAAGGCTGCACGAGTTACAGATTCGCGTGGAACGGCGCGTCGCCCCACGCGACGTCCTCCCTGATTGGGACGCACACCTGTGGCTCCGGCCCGCTGCCGCATTACAGGGGGCGCACCCCCGCCAGCGGCTCCCGCGGAGGGAGCACGCCGGGAAAATGTGGCCGGGTCGGCACCGCTCCCGCACGGAATGAGCAACACGGCCGCGAGCTACTCCGCGGTAATCAGCACCAACCTGAACGTGCAAGAGGATCCGCCGGGTCACCAGCTGAGTTCGATCCGCAGCCTCGACATTTCCTCGCCCGGCGGGTCCCAGCCCGAGTCGGACGACGGGGAAAGTGTGCACGGTCAGGAGCACCCAGGCCTGGACTACTCCGGGATACGCGACCGCGAAGGCCTTACCTCCTTCCAGGCCATTGCGGACTTCTGCCTCACCTGCTCTGACGATTCCAGCGAAGGGGAGTACGACCCCACGCGGGAATGCTTCATCCTCAACGGCGAAGTAGAGTCCATGGGAGAGGATGAAGAAACGCGCGACGGGGCCGGACATGACGAACCGCCACCAGCGCCCGCCGAGCCATCGGGCGAAGCCGCACTCGCGCAGGCACAGCTCGCGCAGGTGCAAGAGCTGGAAGCCAGGCTCCGACAGGAGCGCCAGCAGGTTCAGGAGCTGCGTGCAGCTCTGGAAGCCCGGCAGCCCGAGCGCGGCGAACGTGCGCGAGCTGCCGGGCACATTGCTCAAGCACGCATCATGGGTGATGGCAACGACGCTAGCCCTGCCATGCCACCGCGGGCAAGCCAGAAGCTCGTCGCCGCAGTAACTCTGATTCGGGCCATGCCCGAACATCGACACCAGAGGCGCGCGACATGCGGCGCCAGGTGCAGGCCCTTGTCGAAGAAGCGGCCGTTCAACAAGCGGAGAGTTCCGCCTCCCGCATGCGCCACCAGGCCAGTTCGAAAGCCGGAGGAAGCAAGCGGGATAAGAAACAATCCATCCATACCCCGCCTAGGGGCGCATGGACGCCTCATCGACCAACAAACGACGGGAAGGCGTTCATGACCGGCGACCGCGAAATGAGGAGGTCCACGAAGGACCGACTCGTGGACACACGAGGCGCCATCGACGACGGTGACGCACGCAACGTCCTGAACAAGAAGAGGCAGGACGTGGCGCCTCCTCGCGGTAGGCACCCCCGACGAGGGGGTCACTACGATAGCGAGGAGGACAAAAGGCCGACGCCGGAACCCCCGAGAACCCCTGTGTTCAACCGGAAAATCCGTTCGGCCGCCATCCCGCCGCGCTTTCATCAACCGACCACCATTACCAAGTATTCGGGCGAAACGAAACCCGAGACGTGGCTCAACGACTACCGCGTAGCTTGCCAGCTGGGCGGTGCCACCGACGACGCCATGATCATCCGCAACCTTCCGCTTCATCTCGCGGACTCGGCGCGGACATGGCTCGAGCACTTACCCGCGAACCAGATCCACGACTGGGGCGACCTGGTCAAGATGTTCGTGGGTAACTTCCAGGGCACGTACGTGCGCGCCGGAAACTCCTGGGACCTGCGCGGGTGCCGGCAGGCGGCCGACGAACCGCTAAGAGACTTCATCCGTCGCTTCTCCAAGCGCTGCACCGAGCTACCGAGCGTGGGTGACTCCAAAATCATCCACACCTTCCTCGAAGGCACGACTTGTCGGGAGCTGGTGCGCGAGCTGGGGCGAAACCATCCCACCAGCGTCAACGCGCTATTCGATATCGCTACCAACTTCGCCTCCGGGGAGAAGGCTGTTGGGGCGATTTTCGACGGCAAGACCAAGGGGAAGCGCACGGAGGAGCTGCCCGCGGAGGGCAGCAAGTCCAAGGGAAAGGCAAAAAAGCAGAAACGGGGCGGCAAGGGCAGGAAGCCTCGGCAAGCCGCGCAGCAGCAGCAGGGCGAGGACTCTGACGAGGCCCTCGTGGTCGAGCGAGGCCGCAAAGGCCCTCGAGGCCCCCTCAGGGGGAGGCCTGTTCGACGAGATGCTGAAGAAGCCATGCCCGTATCATAAGGGCCCTGTCACCCACACCCTCGAGCAGTGTGGGATGATCAAGGGTACTTCAGGCGCACTTCCGCGAAAGAGGATGGCCCGAAGAGGGATACGGGTGATGGCGGCAACGACGAGTTCCCCCATGTGGAGAATGTCTTCTTCATCGTGGGGGGCCCACGGTGAACGCGACGTCCCGAGAACAGAGACGTGAACGCCGAGAGGTCTTCTCCGTTCCCCCCGCGACGCCGACCTACCTCGCCTGGTCGGACGAGACCATCTCCTTCGGCCGCGGGGACCACCCGGACTATGTCCCGAATCCAGGGCGATATCCGCTTGTCGTCGACCCCGTCATCGGCAACACGCGATTCTCCAAGGTGCTGATGGATGGGGGCAGCAGTCTCAACATCCTATACGTCCACACCGTAGAGCTCATGGGCATCGGCACGAACCAGCTGAGGCCAAGCAGGGCGCCGTTCCACGGCATCGCGCCAGGGAAACAACGGGTCCAACCCCTCGGGCAGATCGACCTGCCCGTTTGCTTCGGTACTCCCGATAACTTTCGGAGGGAGACCCTCACCTTCGAGGTGGTGGGATTCCCAGGAGCGTACCACGCTATTTTCGGGCGACCGTGCTATGTCAAGTTCATGGCGGTCCCCAACTACGCCTACCTCAAGATGAAGGTGCCGGGGCCAAAGGGCGTCATCACCGTGGGATCGTCGTACGAGCACGCCTATGCGTGCGACGTCGAGTGCGTCGAGGGTGCGGAAGCGCTTGCCTACAGCGAGACCCTGGTGGCGGACCTGGAGAAGATGGCGAACGAAGCCGTCGACTCTGCCAAGAGGCACGCAGGCACCTTCGAGGCTGCAGAGCACACAAAGTCGGTGCCCCTCGACCCCAATGTCCCCGCAGGCAAGGCGTTGAGGGTCAGCACCACCCTCGACCCCAAATAGGAAGCAGTGCTCGTCGACTTCCTCCGCGCCAACGCCGACATCTTCGCGTGGAGACCCTCGGACATGCCGGGGATTCCGAGGGAGGTCGCCGAGCACGACCTCGATATCCAGCCCCACTCCAAGCCAGTGGTGCAGCGACTGCGGCGGTTCGACGAGGAAAAGTGCCGCGCCATCGGGGAGGAGGTGCACAAGCTCCTGCAAGCCGGATTCATCAAAGAGGTATTTCACCCGACCTGGCTTGCAAATCCTGTACTAGTTAAGAAGAAAAACGGAAAATGGCGCATGTGCGTAGATTATACCGGTTTAAACAAAGCATGCCCTAAGGTTCTGTTTCCCTTGCCTCGAATAGATCAGATAGTAGACTCCACTGTTGGGTGCGAATTGCTATGCTTTCTTGATGCTTATTCCGGTTATCATCAGATTAAGATGAGAGAGTCCGACCAGCTCGCGACCTCTTTCATCACCCCGTTTGGTATGTTTTGCTACGTCACTATGTCGTCCGGCCTCCGAAACGCTGGAGCTACATACCAGCGATGTATGCAACACGTTTTCAGAAGCCACATCGGGCGGACCGTTGAGGCATATGTTGACGATATCGTTGTAAAAACCAGAAAGGCGAACGATCTAGTCAACGATTTGCAAATCACATTCGGTTGCCTCCGGGCGAACGGGGTAAAGTTGAATCCGGAAAAATGCGTATTCAGGGTGCCGCGAGGCATGCTATTGGGTTTCATCGTCTCCCAACGAGGCATCGAACCCAACCCCAAAAAAGTCTCGGCCCTGGAACGGATGGGGCCAATTCGGGACCTCAAGGGGGTACAAAAGGTACTGGGCTGCCTCGCACCTCTCAGCCGTTTCATCTCTCGACTTGGTGAAAAGGGCTTACCTTTGTATCGGCTCCTAAAAAAGCACTAACGCTTTTTATGGACCCCCGAAACCCAAAAAGCCCTCGACGGGCTAAAAGCGTCGCTCATGCGCGCACCAAACCTCACGCCGCCGCAGAACGGCGAGCCCCTATACCTATATGTGGCTGCGACAACGCAGGTTGTCAGCGCCGTCATCGTCGTGGAAAGGACAGAGGAGGGCCATGCTCTGCCGGTGTACTACGTCAGCGAGGTGCTGACCGAAACCAAGACGCGGTATCCACAAATCCAGAAGCTAATCTACGCTGTAGTGCTCGCGCGACGAAAGCTGCGACACTACTTCGAGGCCCATCCGGTCACCGTGGTCTCATCTTTCCCTTTGGGAGAGATAGTCCGCAACCCGGACGTCTCGGGTAGGATAGCGAAGTGGTCGATGGAGCTCGTAGGGGAAACTCTCTCCTACGCGCCGCGAAAAGCGATAAAATCACAAACCTTAGCGGATTTCGTTGCTGAGTGAACCTCACACCAAGGTGAAGAGCATTCTCGAGGCGCTCCGCCACGCAGCCTCTCGAAGACCTCAGGCGGCTGGGTGAAAGCTGGGGCGGGCGCGGGCCTCCTCTTCGTTTCACCCCTCGGAGAGCACATCCTGTACGTGGTTCGCTTGCACTTCCCGGCGTCGAACAACATGGCGGAGTATGAAGCCCTCCTCGCCGGGCTCCGCATCGCCATCGACCTCGGCGTCAAACGCCTCGACGTCCGAGGAGATTCTCAGTTGGTCATCGACCAAGTGATGAAGAACGCAAGCTGCCGCGACGAAAAGATGGAGGCGTATTGCAACGAGGTTCGTCGTCTCGAGGACAAATTCTATGGCCTCAAGCTGAACCAAACCCTATCGTGCGCAAATACAACGAGGAAGTGGATCAGCTGGCCAAGATCGCGTCAGAGCGAGTCACCGTTCCTCCGAACGTCTTCGCCCGCGACCTCGACCAACCCTCCGTCAACTTCGAACAAAGGTCCGGAGCCCTCAAGACGTCCTCAGGGGCTGAGGGGGTCACGCCCATGGAAGAGGACCCCTCGAAAGAGGGGCTCGAAGCCCTCGATGTTGAAAATCCTTCGGCCGAAGCCATGGAAATCGACGTGGACACACGACCGCAAGACTGGCGCAGCCCATACCTCGCGTGGATCGACCGCGGGAGCTAAACAAGTTTGGCCGGAAATGGGTAGCTGAGCTGCCATCGGTGATTTGGAGTCTCAGGACAACCCCAAGCAGGGCCACGGGCTTCAGCCCGTTCTTCCTCGTCTACGGCGCCGAGGCCGTCCTCCCGACAGACTTGGAGTACGGGTCTCCGAGGCTCAAGGCCTACCAAGAAGAACAAAACCAGCGGAACCGTGAGAATTCGCTGGACCAGGTGGATGAGGCTCGCGACGTGGCGTTGCTTCACTCGGCACGCTACCAGCAATCACTCCGGCGGTACCAGGCTCAGAAGGTGCGGCGTCGAGACCTCCACGAAGGGGACCTGGTGCTGAGGTTACGCCAGGACAATCGAGAGCGCCACAAGCTCACTCCGCCATGGGAAGGACCATTAATCATCGCCAAAGTCCTCAAGCCTGGCACTTACAAGCTGGCGAACGAGAAGGGCGAGGTCTTCACCAATGCCTGGAACATCCAACAGCTATGTCACTTTTATCCTTAAAACTCTTAGTATTTCTTGTAAATACTTCATGTTCTTAGTCAACAACGATGAAAAGTTTGCGAAAAACATGGAAACATTGTTACTAACAGCATGAACAAGGGGGACTTGGTTTTATTCTCGACCTAGTCTTGAGAAAGCCAAGCCCCCCTCGAGGGCTGCAGGGGGGTTTACCCCCCTAATCGTCCCAAATTCCAACCCCTTTTTTCCATGCGCTTCTTTTTCAAAAAACATGTTGCCAAACCTTTCCTCCTTAAATCCAGAAAGATGTAAGCAAGGCACGAGTCTACCGCGGCCGAGAACCGGTAGAGTCGTGGGACCGCCTACGCCCCCGAAGGCTACGGCATCCCCCTCACCACTCGACGCCAATGTTACTAGTGTCCCTCTGCCGAAACCGATCTCGAGTTAAGAGGAAGGCACGACACGCCAAACAAATGAAACCTCGGTTGCAAAACCCTAATTAAATCCAAACGTCCTTATTTATCATACTGCAAACCGCGAAAATACGGGACCAAACTCCCGGAATCACTGCAGGAACGCACGGAGACGGACTCGGCATCCCAGAGATCGCGAGAAGGGTCTGATTTTCCTTTAATCGAAACCTAGAAAGCGTTATTAGTCCTTTCCCCTCAAAGATCAAGGAAGACTAAAGGCAAGGCGTGAGTTACTACAGAGGACAGTTGGCCGAGTCGCGGGACTGCTTACGCCCTCGAAAGGCCACAACATCCCCCTCGTCGTACAACGCTCAAGTCACTCACGAAAACGAACTCCTTGGCAAAGGTCATTCCTAAATCATGAGAAAAGGCACAATTTCGCGCGGAAATACGAGACCGTGCTAACCCACGAAAGGGTTAAACACAAACAGGATTCATTCCTTACACGCCACGAATGGCGAGATCACGATAAGAAATTACACTCGGCCATAGGCCGTTTTAAAGATACAAAGACTGGAGCCACCCTAACGGGGCTCTTGTACTACTCCAGTTAGCCGGCCAGCACACCATCACGAGAAGCAGTTTCCACAGCTTTCTCGTCGATTTTCCTCTGGCACCCAGCTAACCGAAGAACCTGGGGATCGGGCTGCTGCAGAACGGAGGACGTTGGACCACTTGACCACCCAACAGGGCCTGGCTTCGCGCCCTGCCGTCGATGAGTGCCCTCGCAACGATGATGGCCGACGAACGTCATCTGCTAGTTTCCTAGCGAACGAAGCGCCCGCCGCAACGTCCTTGCAGCGCCTCGCCTCCGGCAAGGTCACCGCCTCCCCGATGAGGAGTGCGATGCCCTGCTCCTTTCCCGCAGCATGCCCACCACCTCTCGTCGACTTTCTTCTGGCATCAATGGCGCGCGCCAAGGGCGAAACCCCGGACCACTCTACTCCCACTCTCAAACCCATCAGGAGGATGAAGTTCATGACTCTGCATACCTGACAAGCTACACAAGAACCCGGTGATGATCTTCTCCCTGGCCTGGACGCCTGCCTTTATAGGCGCCCAGGGGTCACGACTGTTACTACCGTGGGTGGATGATCGTGAGATTCTCGTGCGGATGCGAACCGCTAGCCGTATCAAGCGGGCAGCCTTGATCGCCTCTTTGACTCAGCCTGCCCACGGTACGGTTCCCGCGCCCAACGACCCACGGGCGAATCAGCCGCGGACCAAGCGGATGGACCGGGACAAAGCAAGTCACCCGAAAGCACCTGGACGGGGAAGCCAGCCCAAGCCACTGATAATTGGGCCCGGCCGTGTGGAAAACCATCCCAAGGCGGGCAACCACGTTTATCTAGTATGCAGCAAGGTGAGTCGGCACGCCAGACGTCCAGATCGTCGCGTCACCTCAGGCCTTACCCGAACATGACGCTTCGCCATAAAAGGCGCGCCCGTTCAAACCGCGCCATCACCAGCAGCCTGACCGCCCGGCCCGGGGAACGCACGCGTCGAGTGCGGCCGTGGACTGGGCCGACTGACACCTGGGCCAGGCGCGCGTGGCGCATCAAGGACAACCGGGGGCCCCTCTCCTTTTCCCCGGGGAGCGGCACGCGCAAGCGGCGGCATTTACTGCGGCGCGGTAAAACGAAACGACGCGGCGGCAGCGCCTGACCGCCCGTCGCCTCGCTTCTCCCCGGCGCACGCCAACCACGCCTAAAAAGGCGCGCCCACTACGCCCATCTCGCCCACTCCGTGCCACGTCAGCAACGACCACGCCCGCCAGCGGTCGTGCGCGGGCCCGAAAACCGAAACGTCAAACCACCCAACCGTTGGGTTCCTTCCGAGGTAAGACAACGACGCCCCTCTCCCCCGAGGCACAGGGTGATACTAATCAGGAGCCCGAAGCCCAAGCCTCAAAAGGATTCTATGGGCGCCCCAGATTAAGCGATGCGAAGGATGCCGGTCACGCTCGACCAACCCTCGAGCCCGCTGCTCGAGGTCGACCCGCACCTTTCGCAAGGCCCCACTGATCAGGAGTACGAAGCCTGGCCCGCGAAAGGGTTCGACAGGCGCTCCGGATCAACAGAGTCAGGGACAATTCGGGCGTGCTCAACGGACTTTACCCCGAACGCGAAGTTTGGGGACGCCCCTGTTGTGTTCAAGACCGGACAAAGGCAGCTAGTGAGGGGATCCCAACGAGGGAGAGCTTTCGCGCCCTCGGTCCCTGTCGAAAGGGACCGAGCCCCACCTAGCAAACCTTTTTATGTTAGATATAGAGATGATGTAGATAATTTACATATACAGTACAAATTTATATTATATATACACACCTGACTAGACGAGGGCTCGTTACCGGCCCCTTCAATAGTGCTGCCCTAGACACGTTCGCCCTGGACATTGGCGGCCCCTTCAACATTTTCGGCCCCTTCAACATTTTCGTCCCTTCCAATGATCCCCAACACATCATCCATGGACATTGGTTGGGTTACAATATTGAAAAGTTGATTCGCAAAGAACGTGTCGTTGTCCTCTTGCATGGGTGGGACAGGGGTGTTGTTGTCCTCTTGCATGGGTGGGACAGGGGTGTTGTTGTCCCACCACGTCGAATGGGGAGCGAACGAACACAACCTTCGGGAGTCAAAGCCCTTGCACGAGTGAACTCACTCCTCCAAGGGCTCAGGGGCTACACCCGCGGGTGCGCTTGCACGCCCCCACGGAAGAACGTGCATAATCAAGAAGGAGTAATCCCCGCAGAAGGCCCGAGAACGATCCTGCAAACCGTCAGCCTCTGCCCGACTGACCCTTAGTCCGGCAGATGCTCGGGGGCTACTGTCGGGGACAAACTCAGGGGGTCCCCTAATCATCGGGGTAATCACCCTCAAAAAACGTTAACCATGAAAGGCCGAATCGCCGGCAGCCCGGAAGGGCCACCAGGGCAACGCGGCCCGCCATGACTCACGGCCCAAAACAGCCGTCCGAACTCAAATCCACCAACTCTCGGCCATTCCCTGGTAAATCGGGCACGCCGCACACTGTGGTCGACAGCAACCACCATGCCGACCCCTGTGCCGCCAACTCTTGTCCTTCTTCACCAGCCACGCCCTCGAATCAACCAGCGATGGGCAGCTGGGCATGGATTACGGCAACGACACCCCTAGAAACCACTCCAGGACAAGCACAGGAACGGCCACGACACCCGCAGAAGCCGGGGCTCGCCATAAATCCCCTGCCAGGGTCAAGGACGATCGCACGCCCGGCGCCATGCTCTCCAGTGCGTACCCCTGTAGCACGCACTATACTTATGCTTGTAAACCCCTCCAAACCCCTCCCCCCTCTCTCTCCTTGACCTATAAAAGGGGGAAAAGGGGGGAGGAGAGAAGAGGACGACGAACACAGACACAATCACCGCCTCCCACGATATCGGCACTCGCCTCAATCACACTCATTTTCAGGGACTTGGAGACTCCTTCTCCTCTCCCGCCTCGCTTGTAGCCCCCCGCTGCAAGCACTCCGGTGCAAGATAGTACAGCGCCCCGAGCGCACTCTGCTGGACGTACGACCACACGGTCGGAACCAGGATAAACCCTTGTCTCACTGTGCTAGCTCTTGCATCAACCGTCAGGGGACGGGACACAGCGCATTCTGTGTGGCGCTAGGATTGACCGCCCGATCCCAGCACCGACAACGGTTGAAAAGTTCAATCATGCAAAATGCAAAAGCAAGATTTCAAAATTCAAATTTTAGAATGCAAATATGCATTGGGAAAATCAAATATGAGATAACTACCGATTTACCTATCGGCAAGGACTTCATCAGTGCCCATCCCTCGAGATGGAGATACGGACTACAAATCCTCCTTTTCCTTGCACACCTTGTCATGGATCCTTGGTTTTCCCGTACAATTCCCTCGGGGTAGCATATCGACAAGTCGAGTAGCTACAAACACTTCATTCTAGGGGAGAAGCTAGGATAGTCCAACTTGTCAAAAGTTACCTTGGGCATGATGCCCTGTTGGGTTGGCTGGTCGCTGGTGTTGGTTTTTGCTGAGAGAAAAACATTGCTGGCTGGTTGGTGGCTGGTGGCTGGTGCTGGTTTTTGCTGAGAGAAAAACACTGTGGGTCGGTGGCTGATAATCCAAGCGAACAGGGCATGAGGGCTTGTTTAATGCAGTGGTCCCAGATTGCGCACTCATTGACAGGCGTCCAGGGTCCTTCCTCTTTTTTGTTTGTTAGCATGACCCAAGGGTCTCTCCTTTTGTGTGGCGTTACATAGATGTCATCTTCTATGTAGTTAGCAAAAGACAGTCTTCCTGATGGTTTACCCCCATCTCGCGGTGACCACATTAACAACTTCACATGAAGGTTTGGGTTACCCTAGAATCTTCCCGTTTTCAGCAAAAGGAATAGCAAAAGCCAATTGAGCTAACTACGTCACAAGTATTTTATTAAAGCTCAACTAGTTTTTTATAGCAGAGAAAGGAATATGGGGGATTACAAATAATGAAAACGGTGGTTAAGGGCATCCGCGAGTGGGGACGGACAAAGGCAGCTAGTGAGGGGATCAGCGGCCGCAGGCTGTGGGCTTCGTGAACGATCTGTGCCTGCATGGGCCGGCAAGCATAGCGGCAGGTGCGAATGCCAGCAGGAAGGGTCAGTGAGCAGGCTAGGTGTGTCAGAAGTTGTGGAGTGTGGCGCGAGGCCCATGCAGAGCAGCACAGGCCGGAGCACTGCAACCCTTTCTATTTTGTAATGCTATGTGCTGGTGGTCAAAGACCTGCCAGCACAAATAGTTATAGGGTGCGTTTGGTTGCTGGGCCTCATGTAGCCTGGCTAGCCTGTAAAGCCAGGCCAGCCCAAGCCAGGCCAACCCTATGCTTTTGGCCCGTTTTTGGTTGCCTGGTTTAAGCTGGCCGGCCAAGGGGAGCTGGTGTTTGGTTGGTTGCGCGCGGGCCTGGCCTGGCTAGCTGGAGACATGCGGCCCATTTTTGGTTGCCTGTGCAAGACTGTTCTGGTTACCTTGGCTGGCCTAGAAGTGAGCTTACCGTGCAACGCTGAGGTCCCCAAATATAACGCCGGCGCTAGGGTTTCCCACCCCNNCCCCGTTTCTTTCACCGCCCATCTCGCCTCTCCTCCAGTCCTCCGCCGGCGGAGCACCCTTGGCGGCGATGGAGAGCGAGGAGGCAAATCCCTCGAGTCCGAGCCTAGGTAGCCCTAGCCCGATGAGCAGCCGCGACACCTCTCGCCGCAGTAGCCCGATCCGCCGTAGCGCGACGGCAAGTAGATCGAGCCGCCGCAGTCCGAGCCACCGCAGCTCGAGCCCTGCCGTCGACGAGGAGGTGAGTTCCGAGCTGCTGCAGTCCGAGCCAGAAGGTCAATGCCGCTGCGAGAGTGGACATCCTTGTGCTTGCTGCTGCCAGTACTGGAGGATGAGGGAAGCGACAGCCCGTGGATCTCTGGGTTCTGCTCCTGGATCCATGGCCAATCGAGCAACCACGACCTTGTCGCCGTCCACCCCAAGCCAATCGAGCAAGTCTAGCGGGGAGGATTCTGGAGATCGTGCGACCAACGAATCGATCCCCTTAAGCACTGTATGTATTTCGTCCAGTCTTAGGGTTCATCTCCAAATTGATTGTTCTGCTCGAAATTGCAAGAGTTGGTTGTTCTGCTAGATAATGTAGTTGGTCATACAAGTAGATGCAGATGTAGTTGGTAGTTCTGCTCGAAATTGTTAGTGTGCTCTTTGTCTGTAGGCACTGAATATGTTGTGGTGCAGTAGTGGCAGATGTTCTGTTGAACTGGAACCGGTTCCTGTTGTGAACAAATTTGGTACTTCTTTGTTTGTTTAAGTGAATGAGGTCCATGAATAGGTAGTTCTTTGTCTGTAGAGGCTAACAGAAATGTCCATCTTGCTGTTGTAGTCTCTTTCTTTCAGTTTCTTCCCCTCTGGCAAGGAGGTTTGTTCGGCTGCGGGGGATCCTCGGGGCCTGGCGGACCCTCGATGGCGGCGGTGGTGGCGGAAACCTAGGGGAGAGTCGAGAGCGAGAGGGGAGCGAGAGCAAGAGGCGAGCGAGTGCGGCGCGGTGGGGAATGAACAGTAGCCTGGGCGGTAACCCTAGGGTGGCCAGCCTCGTTATATATGGTGGGCCGCGGTTGCATACGCGGGGCCGAGCCGCCCGCGTACAGCCTTCTTAACGTGGCCTGGCTCCGCGGAGACGCGGCCCGCGGCCGTTTTCGTGGAGCCTGGCTGGGGAGGGTGCTGCACTAGCGGGCCCTGGCTCCAAGGCCTAAACAGGCAACCAAGAATGGGCCGGTTGGCTCTAGGGGGCCTGGCTAGCCCTTGGCCACCCAACCAAACGCACCCATAGTGAGTTAGAGCATCTCCGGTAGTGTTGATAAAATTGGAGACCTAAAACTTGTTTTAGTTCAAGAAAGAGAAAATTTTAGGTCCCCCAAAGTTGTCTTCTCCATTAGTGTTGCTAAAATTGGAGACCTATATTCTGTTCAAGGACTAATTTGTGAAGAATTTTTTTCTCAGGGTCCGATCTGAAAATGAAGGCAACCTTATCCTCTCCTCCTCCATCTTCTTCCCCCCAACACTAGCCAGAGCAACTCCTCTCCTCTCTGTCGGCGGCCCAGCCCCTTGTCGGCGTGCGGCCGGGCCACACCGCCCCCTTCCTCCCGTCCGGCCTACCTCCCGAGGTAGGGTGGACAACGCGCGAGGCGGAGGTCGGACGGTGGCTCTGTCTGGCAGCGACGGCCGTAGCCGGCGTGAGAAGCTGCTGTGCCCGGCCAGATCCGGTGCCAGTGAGCCCTCAACCGCCGCCATCTTGGAGCTTGCCGCCGCCCCGTGCCCCTCCCTCCCGAGAAGCTGTTGCATTGGTCGTTCTGCCTCCCACCTCCTGCGGACGGCGAGCTCCACGCCGCAAGCAGGCTTCGTGCGCCCTTGGTCATGGTCGCCGCTAATTGTGTTCATGTGCCTCGCCGCCGCTCCACCACGGCAGATCGAGCCAGGACAGGCGGTGGCCGGGACTCATCCAACTCGGTGGAGGTGAGCTTGGCACGACCAACAGTGATTGCAGGTTGGTGGTCGGCGTTCGGATGTTGGGCGGAGCGTTGGGGCGGCGCACGATGCGGCGATGACTGTGGTTGGAGGTGGCGCACGGTGTGTGTGGAAGGTTCGTCCGAGCAGCAGTTGGAACTCCCGCGCCGGGCAAAGAAATAAAGCAGGTTGGTATATTTTGGTCCCCAGGGGAGAGTTTTAGGTCCAGACCTAAAATAGCAACCCACGTATATCCTCTGCTGGAGCAAGGTTTTTGGTTAATTTTAGGTTCCGGGATAGTTTTTAGGTATAGCAACTCAGTTTAGGTCCTCTGCTGGAGATGCTCTTACGGGTGGTTAGAGCGCACATGATTTTTGATCTCCAGCACAACTGTTTTATTTAGTAAAGCAAACTACGAAATGCACCCATATTTGAGCTAGTAGCCAAGTCAAGAAGAAGAAAAAAAACATTGCCAAGCGTGTTATTTGAAGTGATTACGTAAAATCAAACCCAAGCTGTAGCCATAACTATCACTGCAGTTGTAAAACACAAGCAGCCAAACACATTGTCTCAAATCCTCTGCAGAACCGCCTATGTTTCAACGACTCGGACCCAAGCACCCAAGCGCCTCCTGCAAAACCAAGGCCAGCGGAAACATCACCTCCAAAGCTGCACAAGTGGACAAAACACCCCTCTTTTGGCCGTGTTCGGCCACGGCCAACACCACATCGCAGGCTCGGAAACCTCCTTGTTCCCGGGGAAAGTGACGTTGCACGAATGTATCCAACACCTATAAAATCCGTGCACACCATCAACGAAGCAGCTGTAGCGCGAGCCAAGCACAAAGGATGCATCGCCAGCAGCAGCAGCACGAGGTGACTGGCGGCCGGAGGGCTGGCCGGGATGCGGCCAACGGTGGCCACAGATCGGCGGTGGCGGCCGAGATGACGGCCGGTGGCCACCGCAAGGAGCGGGGCGAGAGGCCGGCCGCCGGCCACCGCGTGGAACGCGCCGAGACGCTGGCCACCCACGTGCACGGCACGGAGCGGGCAGGCGATGCTCGGAGGGCAGCGGCGGCGGCGGAGATGCCGGTGCGGCGCACGGAGCGGATGAAGAGCCTGGAGAGCCTCCTCGATGGCACCGGGGACGACCGCGCGAGGCAGCACCAGCACCAGCACCGCCACGGCGGAGGCGGTGGCCATGTCCCCGTGCGGCCGGTGCCGACCCCGGGGGAGAAGGTGGTGAACTTCCCTGGGCAGGGGCTGGAGTTTAAGGAGCTGTCGTACAGCGTTATCAAGAAGCAGAAGAAGGACGGCGTCAAGGTCAAGAAGGAGGTGTACCTGCTCAACGACATCTCCGGGCAGGCGCTCCGGGGGCAGGTCACGGCGATCCTCGGCCCCAGCGGTGCCGGCAAGTCGACGTTCCTCGACGCGCTCGCCGGGAGGATCGCCAGGGGGAGCCTCGAGGGCTCTGTCAGCGTCGACGGACGTTCTGTAAGAACACTAACACAAACATGTTCAGTTGCAGGTTTTTGATTGTGCGCTGAACTGAAACTCTGTACAGGTGACCACGAGCTACATGAAGCAGATTTCATCCTACGTGATGCAAGATGACCAGCTGTTTCCGATGCTTACAGTGCTGGAGACCCTGAGGTTTGCGGCCGAGGTCCGGCTGCCTCCCTCCCTCTCCAGGGCGGAGAAGCTGAAGCGGGTGTGGGAGCTCATTGAGCAGCTGGGTTTGCAGGTTACGCCTCTATTGCCATCTGCTTTAGGTTCCTATATTTCTTTCAGCAAGACTAAATTTAAGATTTCTATTGCTCACTAGAACTGTTATGAATTATACAGCATCCTGCTTATAACAATTCAGTACCCGCAAAAAAGTTTGCAAACATGATTCACTCAATTTCGAACAATTGCTCATTTTCTGAATATTGACTGCTTACAGGAAAAAAAAACACCATAAGGCATGACTAGCTAAGAAATTGCCGGTCACCATATGTGCAATGTGTAGTATTTTTTCAATTTTGTATCATAATACCATCTTTTGTCGGTATCTTCTAATTTAACAAACATATGAAATTATACTAATGAATCCTGAAAACAATCTGAAATGAACCTTTTTCCAATGAAGTAGCTTTTACTTTTTATTTCCCTGGCAAAATCTGAAAAAGCTCAACAATATAACAGTAGTTAGTCGCCTGACATATACTAGGGCTGTGCCTGAGAGTGAGAATATCCTTCACATTTTTTACAAACATACCTGAATGTCAAATAACAGACAACAGCTCACACATACATTGGAGACGAAGGGATACGAGGCGTCTCTGGCGGGGAGCGCCGCAGGGTGTCAATTGGAATAGATATAATCCATAAACCATCTCTACTGTTTCTCGATGAACCGACCTCTGGTCTTGACTCCACCAGCGCATACAGCGTGGTGGAGAAAGTGAAGGAGATTGCAAAAGGTGGAAGCATTGTGCTGATGACAATTCATCAGCCATCTTTCAGGATTCAGATGCTTCTCGACAGAATTGTCATCCTTGCAAGGTGATAAAAGCCTAAAGCCTTTTATTTCTAATCACTACTTAGAAAACCATGTTTCTAACGGATAATATAATTACTTACTAATAAGTTATGCACTATTCCTTATGTCATTCTAACTAGTTACTATACTTCATGCAGAGGAAGATTAATCTATCTAGGCAGTCCAATAACACTTCCCACATACCTTGCTGGATTTGGCCGACCAGTACCTGATGGAGAGAACAGCATTGAGTATCTCCTGGATGTCATCAAGGAGTACGATGAATCAACACTTGGACTTGATCCTTTGGTTGCCTACCAGAGGGATGGAAGCAAACCTAATGAAGCTGCTAAAACTCCGATACCAAAGACACCAAGAACACCATATCAGAAGTCAGTGCAGTTCCGACAAATCCAGCTCAAAAGCAACCAGTTTTCCGTCACAACTGCAACACCTCATGCTCATCCCTTCTCAAACTATGAATCCTACAATATCGACGTGGAGGAGGAAGAGTTTGACAACTCTCTTGAGAGGAAATCACAAACACCATTGCATACTGGAACATCAACCTACCATCCAAGACTAGCTTCACAATTCTACAAGGACTTTTCAGTTTGGGTTTATCATGGTGTCACAGGGACACCGCACCGTAAGCCTACATGGACTCCAGCTCGAACACCAGCTAGGACCCCAATGTCAAGCTACCAGCGCAGTCGAGTGGCTACGCCACACCATCAACCTCCTCCATCTCCCCATGAGCCAGTTTTCAAGCCAGAGGAACCAACCTATCATGAGTATCAGCTTGATCTTGAACCATTAGATGCCCCTGAGGATGGTCCTAAGTTTGCTAATCCATGGCTCAGGGAGGTCGCTGTGCTTTCATGGCGTACTGCACTGAATGTAGTACGCACACCAGAGCTATTCCTCTCCAGGGAGATTGTTCTCACAGTCATGGCACTCATCCTTTCAACACTCTTCCACCGACTCAGTGATGCAAACTTCACAACCATCAACCGCCTCCTCAACTTCTACATTTTTGCAGTCTGCCTTGTCTTCTTCTCCTCCAATGATGCTGTTCCCACATTCATCCAAGAGCGCTTCATCTTCATCCGTGAGAGGTCCCATAATGCATACCGTGCTTCATCTTATGTGATATCCTCCCTTATTGTCTATCTCCCATTCTTCGCAATTCAGGGCTTCACCTTTGCAGTCATCACAAAGTTCATGCTCCATTTACAAAGCAATCTGGTGAATTTCTGGATCATACTTTTTGCTTCACTCATAACAACCAATGGCTATGTGATGTTGGTCAGTGCACTGGTTCCAAGCTACATCACTGGATATGCCGTCGTGATTGCGACAACGGCTCTCTTCTTCCTCACTTGTGGATTATTCCTGAATCGTACAAAGATCCCTATTGCCTGGAGGTGGCTCCACTATATCTCTGCGATAAAGTATCCATTTGAGGCATTGCTCGTGAATGAGTTCAAAGGAAGCCGTTGCTATGTTGGGACACAAGATGAGCTCTCACCTGGACCTTTGGGACAAATCAAGCCAAGTGACCTTTATAATAGCCTGCATTTGAACTCAACGACATGTCCCCTGATAGGCCAGGATGTGCTCTCCACCATGGACATTACAATTGATAACATCTGGATAGATATTGCAATTCTCCTTGCCTGGGGTGTGCTCTATAGACTTTTCTTCTATGTAGTCCTGAGATTCTACTCCAAGAATGAGAGGAAATAAGCAAAGTTTTATGCGAAGGTGTATGCATAGCCATTTATGCCATATCTGTTTGCAACAAACAGATTTCACTCCTATAAATTTAATTTCTATCATAGAAAGATTGTATTCAGAAATATTGATAGAATGAAAGAAAGATTTAATTATGTTATGTATACTCATCATGAATAATCCCTAGATTGTTTACTCCAGATCCTATCTCATCCTACTTTTACACTAATTAGTGCATAACACAATTAGATATATGCTAGTATGCTACTCGAAAGAACAGATTTCATGGCTTGAAATATTGTGATGTTTATTCTTAGTTTCTTACTGCAAGGCTGAAAAGTTCATCTTCTAGAGCTTTTATAATTTAATTACAAGAGAAAGACTGATAAAAAGAAATATTAGAAGGCCCATGAAAAATACATTTTTTTCTCGGTAGACAACTCATCATGGATTGGAAGATAGGGTGTATCAGCATTCAATCAAGTTCATCGCCATTCCCCCTCAAGACTGAAAACTTAAAAATTACCTTTCCGGGTGCAATCCCTTACCATTGCAAAATTTCATTGGGCTGCCAAGCAGACTTGACTATGGGACAACCAGAGGGAATAGAAAAAAATTGTTCAACCCATAGGTTACAATTCTCTTGGGCTAAACGCATCCGGCATATGACCGCGCGTCCCTGACGAAATTACACTTCCCAGCATCTTCAGATCCAAAATCCCTTCCCATGTCATTGCTCGCCAGGAAAACCTGTGCTATTAAGCTTAGACTGTTTTACCAATACAAGTTACAATGGCAATCCTGAAACACCTAGCATGCATCAGGTAAGCAGTGGAGATGCACAGGAGCGTGCTCTGTCCACTGGTTTGCAGTGTCCCAACTGGTGCAGGAAAGGCACTGCCAGCGTTGATAACGGAATGGCTTTCCTGCACTAAAGAGGCATTTTATCGAACAGATGATGTACAGTGAAGAGTGGAAGCGCACCTGATCCGCAGAGATCGGCATAGTTGGGCTACTGAAGGGAAGAGTTGGATGGCATCTTCGTCAAAGATGGAGCTACTCCTGCTGGCGCGGGGAGGAAGACCGCCGTCATGTTGACATGTAGCCTGGATGGCGACGCCGCCGCCCGCCGCGGATATGGCCGCAGCCCGCAGCGTGGCGTCGAACACGTGGTTGGCAGCTCGGTGATCAGATTGCTCCGGTGAAGGCCTGGAGGCGACGTGTGGAAGATCAGAGGCCGCCGAGCGGCTAACTGCAGTGGCGGAGGTGTACAAGTCGCCGAGCGAATCAGATCCTCCACCTCCGAAGATCCAGCACACCACTTGACGGCAATCGCCGGTGAGTTTCTCGTTACTCGATCAGTGTTTCTCTCGATTGATTTCTTCCTTCCTATTTCTTTTCCTCCTTGGCTGTGTCTAGTTCCCAAACTTTCTCTCTCCAAATTTTACTATTTACCTATCACATCAAATATCTCTTCTTTGTATGGAGCACTAAATGTGGGTAAATAAAAAACTAGTTGCATAGTTTTGATGTCACAACGAGATGAATCTTTTGAGCGTAGTTAGGTCATAATAGGACAATATTTACCACAAACAAACGAAAAATGCTACAATGCGCTACAATGTCTATATGACTTTTCACCCTCTTTTCAGAAGCTAAATGTTAAGGGTACAATAGTCAAGGGTAATATTGTAATATCCTAATGTCTAGGGTTTGGGGAGTCACATGTACATATACCCCTTTGGGGCTATGCAATATAATCATCCAGTTCAGTCTATTTTTTTTTGTGAAGACTCGCTTGTGGAGGAGATCATCTACATCGACAAGTTCAAGATTACACGCTTTGATGACATCTTTGATTTCGGAATTCGGATGTATCTTGTGTCATGTAATCATAGTGTTGTAGATTGTATTTATGTCCAATGCTTAGTGTCAACTCTCCAAATGCAACGACATTGCATTCACGTTGCATTTGAGAGGGAGTGTTAAGGGTATAATAGTCAAGGGTAATATTGTAATATTCTAGTGTCTAGAGTTTGAAGAGTCACATGTACATATACCCTTTTGGGGCTATCCAATACAATCATCCAGTTCAGTCTTCTCTTTTCCTCTATTTGTAACACTGAACACCCCCTTTGATTCCTCCTCGCCAATTCTGATGACTTGCTCTTCCTTTTTTTAATTGCAATATCGAACAGTGATGGTGCTAGTGCTAGCGTAGGATCTGTGCCCAGACTATACTGAAGAAAGGAAGTTTTTTTAGTTTAATTATTACAAGAGGCGCGGGCCACTTTAATTTATCTATATACTATAAAGATTCAAAACTTTCGAGGCTGACGGGCCCATAAATCAGCCACAGTAGAATTTTTTCGAACCCACGATTTTTGTCAGACTCTTTAGTCACAATTTTAAAGAAATCATAAAACGTTACGCCTCATCCCAGTAAAAAAATACGTGATTGCGTGTAATCGTCGAATTTGTAACCAATACGGTCACTGACCAACTACCGTTATATAATCTTATTTTTTCTATTAAACGTGTGTTTCTATTAAATATGTGTGCCCTACGTGCGTTCTCGCTATTTAAGATAAAAAGAGGCAAAACTTCGGCCAAAGAGCAGCCACAGGGAAAATCGATGGTCCAATTAGGAAGACTAGCACAATTCTCGTGCGTTGCAACGGAAATGCACAAGTTATGCACCTTTTTTGTGCGATGATGCAAGTGGGTTGTGTACATGCATCTGATTAGAATTTTCTCAGTATAATAAGTTTTTGTGATATATCGATGATAATGGTGAGTTGGTGCTTATTTGAAACTTTGTGAATCCTTAGATACGTAATTAATATAGCTAAATTGTTTAATTTGTTGTTGCAGTAGATGTACATATATTAAGGACTCTTGTCCTAACTAGTAGAGTGCATGTGTATTAGAAAAATATAGTAAATAAAAATTTTATCTTTTTAAATTGGATTAAATTTTACATTCTTACTTTAGAAAATTTTCAAAACATCCTCTGGCCGTGGCGGTGATGGTGGACACGGAGATCTCCATTGAGGACGAGATAGCTGTGCACCGGGCCGGCCGGCTGATGGATAGAGATCTATCGACAACCTTTGCCTTTCCTTCTTCGATTCGTTGTTCTCCCCCTTAGGTTGTCGTGTCAAGGTATAACCTATACATTAGCTATATACTTATTGCCGGAATGCAAACATGAAAAGCTATCAATCCAACTATATTTCTAAGCTCCATAATATCGTACCAAACTCAGCTTACGTACCTCATGAGAGACCTCGACATATGCAGCTCGATCGTGCCAAACAAGACACGCCGCTAGTACTTCCCAAATTGAACAACAAGATTAATACAATCATTATGATCGAAGCTGATAAATGTGGGTCCACAAAAGACATGACATGTGGGGACTTTGTGAGGGGTGGGAGAGTTTTTTTAGGTAACAAAAGTTTCAATTATACTGGATCCTATATTAAACAAAAAGTTTAATCCATGGTACAGTAGTATTCGGTTTCCAGCAATTATCATATTATAAATATTTATAAGACGAGAAAAAAGACCAATCAAGCAACGTAATGTGTATGAACAAATTTCTGAAACAAAATTCAAATTTGGTAAACATAATAGTTCCCATACTGCTACATCTTGCACCGGCAATTGCACTGTTGTTATGAGCCATTAGTTTAGTCTGTACAGTACATATGCATAGTAAACTCTACCATTGCCAAAGCTGCGAAACATTTTGAGTTATAACAGTCAATAGAGAAAAAGAAATAATCTCACATACAAACCTCTTATTGGAACTGGGTTTATTGGCTCATTTACAGATGATGCACCAGTAAACAAACCTACAGTGAAGATTGGATTTTTACTGCGGCGATCAGGGACGAAGTCGAATTGGTATTATAAAACCTCTTAGGACATGTTAAATCATAACAACAGTGGAATATACCTAGTAATACCATTCTTGCTGGGATGCTTGTGTATCTATCCATGGCATTTTGATGCTTACATTCTCTATCAACACGTTCATTGTTGGCCACAGCACCTTCAATTGAACACACGAACATAGTGTAAAATATATAACAAACTTACAAGTTATTATTTCAATTCATGAAAAGCACAAAAATAGCACGGGAGCAACCGGAATCAGTTTCATAACCATCCAACTGTCTGGGACCAGACTGTGATCTCTACTCAAGAGTGCCATTGGAAGGGCAATTTGATGTGTTTATCACATCTCCAAGGAGAGTATGATGGTCCATTGGTAAGAAACAAAATCGTGTCCTGTAAAATGAACATGCAATTAGGAATGCATATGTATTTAGAAAAAAATCTGAGGGATGTCCATGGCAAAAAAAAATGCAGGAACGATAATTTTCATTATAAAAAAGGTGAACTGTTCGTAGAGCCTAATATAGCCGATAAGCATATACATCCACGACTAAAAATCTACATCCAGGACATCCAAGACTACTAAGAATCTGCAAGAAAAAAAAATCCTAACCTTTGTGATATCATATATAAATGCCTCACAGTTGTTGGTATGTTCAACCTTTTAGTGAACACCGATGCAATATATATTGCAATGAACAGTGATGGAGTACATGCAGCAGGATCCCCTATGGCTATGCAATATCTAATATCTATGATGGCGAAGGCAGCTAGCGATGGGAAGCCCATCAAGGTCGATGTCCCTGCTTGCATGCATTGCGAGTTCACGTCAGAGATGAATGCATGAGCAAAAGTGGGCACACTACCGGAAACCGGCTGTTTGCTGTGTACCGCCGGCACACGGCAAAGGCCGTATTACACACGGCAAAGCCTTTGCCGTGTGCCGCACACAGCAAACGGCACACGGCAACCAGCGGCCGGCAAAGCCGGGCTTTGCTGTGGGCCGAATGTCGGGCACACAGCAAAGCCTTTGCCGTGTGCCACAGTGGCCCACGGCAAAGCCCGGCCCAGCCTCACGGCCATTAACGGCGACGGCGGCCTTTGCCGTGGGCCGCGACGGAAAGGCCCACGGCAAAGGCCCAGGCTTTGCCGTGTGCCCTGGGCCTGGCACACGGCAAACACCTGGGCTTTGCCGTGTGCCCTGTGCCTGGCACACGGCAAAGCTTGGTCACTTTGCCGTGTGCCGGACCCTGGGCACACGGCAAAGCCCCTGTTCCAGGTGCCATGTGTGGTCACTTTGCCGTGTGCCAGGGCTCTGGCACACGGCAAAGTGACCATACAGGGCCCTGTTTTTTTTACATTTCGACGTAAATGGGACCCCAAAACAGTACAAAATCATCACAGGCATTAATATATCACAATAACCATCACAGGCATATATAATATCATCCGTAACCATCACCATACACATCACAGGCAGTTATAATCCACAAATGCATAAAAAGTGCATAAACCGACATAGTACGAGTCCATACAAGTCCACAAACAAGTCCAAATACAAATTACGTCCTACAAGTCGAGCTGATACATCCAAGTCCACAAACAACTCACTCGGCCGGCGGTGGTGGCTGCGACAACTCTTCCGGGGCCCCAGGCACCCCAGGCGGTGGCGGTGGCGGCTGCACCCACTGTCCCGGCCCCATAGCCATCCACGGAGGCT
>OAMR01000157.1:2414255-2430751 GCA_900205405.1 Echinochloa crus-galli | reverse complement strand
TAAGATCTAAGGACTAAATTGTAAATAAAACAATTAAAACCACCCATCAAAACCGCCCCGATGGCCAAATCTAAACGGTTTTGATAGTTGGATGGCCAAAGATACCCGGTTTTGGAGTTCGATGATCAAAACCAAACCGAGGTAAGAGTTGGATGATCAAAAATAGACTTTTTCCTTCAATAATTGCCTAGATTACCATATATCAATAATTAATTGCGTAAGATGTGTCCTAAGGACAGTCTTAGTGCAGAGTTTTATTGCATAGTTATCTATAATAAAAACTAAGTAACCATGCCAAATGAGTTTCGTGGGGATGAAACTCCTCTCACATGCCATAAAACACTCTTTTCTCGTCTATCACATCAGCAAAATTAATTATATGAAACTCTCTATAAATGACTGTCCTAAGGAGCTTCTTCAATAATTGCCTAGAATACCATATATCAATAGTTAATTGTCTAAGATGTGTCCTAAGAAGGCGTAGGCCTCCTCTCAAGTGGTAGCTAGCTAATTGTTTTGGAGGAATTAATGTACGAGGTGCATTGTATGTGGACATATCCTAACATTTGGAACAATAACTATTGACAAACACACTTGGTATATCTATACTATAAGGATCTTGTTCTTTTTTTTAATCTCTAAGAAGACCAAGGTTTCGTGTGACAAGAAAAAACATGTTTCCAGAGTGTTTCTGCCTTTTTTCACCGTGAACTTTGTCTTCCTGGCCGTATACCCACCCTGACCCACCAGCGCCAATCGTGCTACTATCACTGGTCCAAGATCCCGTCCTCCCTCGACCTGCCAAATAAACCTCGTGTGATTTCCACCTCCATTGAAGATGCAGCCCAACCGTCCTCTCGGGTACGTCCTTCAACCCCACGCTTTGCCTCCCGCCCCCCTACCCCCACTTGCGAGCTCGCTCCTCCTGACTCAGTGCCTAAGCGTTGTCCCCCCATGCTCCAGCGTTGTAGGACCTCTTCCCCTCCCGCCTCCCCAACGCTTCCCCTCATGTTCGTCTTGCTCCCCTGTTAAGTAACTCCATGGATAGCCGATGAGCTCTCCCCATGCTCGAGTGGGGGTCACCACGTAGCCTTTTCCGGATGCTCCTTACCACTTAGGGCCTCTCCTCCCTCTCACAATCTCTAGTATCTGCTCCATAAATACGGTTGGAGGGTCTTGCAAGACTTATATGCCCCTTATTTACAACACAAGGTTCACGCAAGCACCAATAACAAAGAGGTATGGAAACCTCGCCTAACTATAGGCTAATCCCTAAAGCAATGAGATTATAGGCCTAAACTAGCATTAATCAAGACCAAAACCTTATTGCTAATTGCCCTAATATTTTTTAATCATTTTGGTGGATAGAGCACTCGACTTTGTGTACAAGATACACCAGAAAATTATCGAAGCTCTAACACCCATGAGATTGCCGAGGAATGAGGTATAAATAGATCCAACTAAAGAAATTAGCCGTTAGTGCCACCAAGAAGATTGCCAAGACGAAAAGAGAGGGGAGCCGGAGCAATAGAAACGACCGGATCCCTAAACCTAAACTTAAACCTAAAACTAAACCTTATGAGGGGAACAAATTCCCACTCCCTCTAGCGCCACCAATGATAGTGCCAAGACCAAAAGAGAGGGGGACTGAAGCAATAGAACCGGATAGGACCAAGCTAGACTGGCGGCTGGCGATGGACATGGAAGCCCTATGGCAGGGGGAGCCCTGGTGCACCACAACCAGGGTGAGATAGGCGAAACGTATGGGAGCGCCATTTGTGGTTTTCTCTAGGGTGATCTAGCGAATTCCAATATAATACTCGCTCCGTCCCACAATATAAGCATTCGTTGACTTTTTCTGTTCACGTTTGACCGTTCATCTTATTCAAAAAATTATAAAAATATTATTTATTTTGCTATGACATATTTTATCATCTTATATATTTTAAGTATATCATAATAGTTTTTATATTTTCATAAATTTTTGAATAAGACGAACGGTCAAACCGCAGAAATCAAGAAATGCTTATATTATGGGACGGAGGGAGTACGTGATTTGTGGAAACTTTTCCAAATTATTGTATCAATTCATACTCCAACCGACAAGTATTGGAGTGTTTAACTGTCTTATAATAAACTTGATAATATAGTAGGAGAATGATAAAGTGCATGGCGGAATGTATTGCAGAAGTTATTCAACCGACAAGACAGTATCCAATTTGCAATCATAGTACTACAAGTCACAAATGTCTTGCCTTGTAGTACATTTGAATTTCAAGCACAAGTTTTACCGGTTCTACTCCAACCATCGTCTCTAGAACGACTTCCAAAGAGCGCCAAGGTCAACATTGCCTCCGGAAACAATGATCCCGATCTTGCTGCTCTCTTGCCATGTAGAGCTTTGCTTGAACTCATCAGACAGGGCTGCGGCCAGGCTAATTGCACCACTTGGCTCAACAGCCACCTTCAGAATTTCATAGCTCATTTTCATGGCGTCAACAATGGCAGTGTCATCCACAACAATGACATCGTCCACCAAGTCACGCACCACAGGCCTAAGAACAGAGGTCAAATGTACAAAATTCATAAAAAGGAAAAATCAACAAAACAAGGTTATGCTTCAGATAATATTATGTCTAGGCATAGTACGTGCTCCTCTGTGAAAGCACCTTGGTATGGTGGTGGAGCTGCAAGTCCGACTCCACTCACTAGGGTTCAAATCCTAGTGCGACATATTTAAAATGATTAGTGGTTATATGCATCCCTAGTTGTTCCAAATTCCTTCATTATCTAAAAAGATTTAGTGATCATTTTACTGCAATCACTATACTTCACAGTGTAAAAGTTATATTTGAGTCTTTCTAAAAATTAAAATGTCCACCTTTTCTTCTTGACATGTATTCTTGATATACCGACTAAAATGTTGAACAATATATATGTTTTGACAGAAGATTTCTTGAGTAAATATCCCTAAATGATTTGCAACACTGCCAATACCAAATGTTAAGAAATTGGGGTAGAACATGTGGTACTGTGTAGAGAGCTTCCGGTTAGTATAGAGCACCGTAAAAAAGCTCAATAACTCAACAAAACAAGTGAAAAGGATTATGAGTATGTTTAATGCCAGTTGCTTTACCACGTCAAGTCACCAAGAAAAGCTCGTAGTCCATCAGCAATGGTGTTCGTTGAAGGCAATGTGATGATCTTTTCAGCAGACTTGGACTGGGCAGCATCATCAGCACCTTTTGGTTCTGCTCCCAAAATACGAATTGAAGGATTTATCGCCTTTGCAGCAAGGGCCACACCAGCAATTAAACCGCCACCTATACTTAAGCAAAACTTTATATGAATGTTCCAAAACGAAGATGGCATCATTTACAAAAGAATAAATTTCGCGTATTACATACCACTAACGGGAACAATTATTGTGTCGATTTCAGGGACTTGCTCCAAAAGTTCAAGGGATACTGTGCCCTGGCCACTGAAAAATCACCACAAAATGTAACGCACTAAGAGCACATATAGGGAAAGGCAATGCGCAAAGGGAAACCTGAGAAACTCGGGTGATTAAAAAATGGTTCATGTGACTGCAGCAATTTCTGTTATTTGGTTAATATTTCAATGTACACTGTCTACGGGTTAGGAAGCCGTTGTTATATTTTAGTTTGCTTGTTTTTGTTTATCGCTGCACTTAGAAAGCTTATGCCCCAGTTCTTCATTTCCAAACCAAAATTTCTTCTGAAACCGGTCTGATCTTCTAGGGTCTTCCTTTGCCTAAATATAAAAATGGGTATTCATCATCAAGATAAAATAGCCCAACAAGAAAAATAAAACGTGGGTATATATGCGAATATCAGTATCAAGTAACTCCAAATCGTTTTTTTAATAAGTTCAGTTGATGTAAGCACCTAATAACATTAGAGAAGAAATTTCTAAGCCATTGTGAAACAAAACATCTAAATATATATTAAAAATATGCTACTGTATATTGGAAGCATATCTAGTTGCGGAATGGATACACGTGATAGAAGAGTTAAACCAAAAATTAACGAATTTTCATGGCCAAAAATCCCAAACCCTACCTGATAGTGTTCTTATTATTGGAGGAATGAATAAGAACAGCACCAGTCTCCTCCTGGACTCTTTTACAAACAGATTCCCTCGATTCAATGCTGAGATCGCTCCAGATAATATGACCACCATTACGCCTAACATTTTCAACCTTGCTCGCAGGCGCTTTTCTTGGTATGACAATGTATGCAGGTATGCCACGCAGCTTTGCAGCCAAAGCCACAGCCGCGGCATGGTTCCCACTGCGAACAAACCATGTCATGTAATGCAATATCAATGTACTTTTCTGTTCTTCAGGTGTTAAGAAAAAAATGCACACAAAACCTGCTATGGGTCACGACGCCCTTCGATGCCTGCTCGTCATCAAGTGTAAGAATTGAATTCAGAGCTCCTCGGATCTTGAATGCGCCTCTGCACAACACAACATTTCCCCGTTCATATAATAAGCACATTACCAAACACATCTCAAGCTGAGTAACAAACACATCGTTCGATCAGTATGTAGTAACTCTCACGTACGCCTTCTGGAAGCACTCGCACTTGAAGAACAGCTGCTTTCCCACTGTGGCATCGATGGATGTCGACGATAGAACTGGCGTCGTGTGCACGTACGGTGCAATGCGGGCCTGTGCCTCTCGGATGGAGTTGATGTCGGTTGCATAGCCCTTGCCTTCCGTGCTGTCACTGCTAATGCCGTCTCTGCTGCTTCCCATCAAGCCTAGTAAGTTACATGTACATACATCAGTATATAAACAGATGAAGGTAGCTACATGCACATGATGTAGTCATGTAGAAAGGAATTCTCCTATATATATAGCGAGAGAGAGCTCTCTCTCTATATATATATATTATATTCAAGGCAGCGATACTTGGAACGGGTCTTAGCTTAGAAAAATCCATCGTCCGATCCTTACCAACAGAAGAAGATACCGACAGAGGTCTGGATGAATCTCTATTCCACAAGTTCGCCGTTACACGCGGGAGGCGAGGACGAAGGCTACCAGACAAGAACTGCGCCATGCCTTGCGTCCTTCACTGGGAGGATGGGACAGAAATGCTGGCGCGCACAAACTCTCGCTTACTTTGGACGGTTACAGAGAAGAGAGTTTCTTCTTGTGCTGAATTTGGTGCCCTCTCTGGACAGCATGTCATCATATATTTATACATGCGCAAGGATTAACTAACTAACAAGTTCGCACGGCTATTCTCGGCATGTCCTCCTAGGCGCACGGCTTGCCACAACCTGGAGCTCGTGCGCATGCATTGACTCAATCAAAACATGCAGATACTTCCTATACATGCGCAAGGATTAACTAACTACCAAGTTCGCCATTACACGCGGGAGGAGAGGACCAAGAAGGCTACACGACAAGAACTCCGCCATGCCTTGCGTCCTTCACTGGGAGAAGAGAGCCTAGCTACTAGCTAGCAACTTTCTTCTTGTGCTGAATTGGGTGCCTTCTCTGGACAGCATGTCATCATATATTTATACTAGAATACTTCAACTATTTGGACCACGTACCGCAGTCCCTCGCACAGACCTGGTTTTTCCAAAATTTATTAGGAAACAAGAATTTTAGGCTCATAGCTACAGAATTATAGAAATCACTATTTATAATACTAGCCGTCAACCCATGCATTTGCACTGCTCGTGTAGATGACTGTAGTTAAGGTAGTAGCACAAATCTTTGAATACTGAAAAAGCAATTGGAAAAGAGGAATAAAAATTAACCATTCCTCACCATATATAAAATCTATTCAACGTTATTTTCCTAATAATTTTCGTTACCAGTTTCTTATTCAACCATATACTAAATTTTGAAGTTTGGATCAAAGAAAGTAAAATAGTCTTTAAATCTGAATAAATACATATGTATACCTAATACATTATATATATATATATATATATATTAATGTGGGCAATTGACTTCTTGTTACTTCAAGGATAGATATAACTTGTTAACAAAAAACGATATACGATAGAAACAAATAATATTTGCCATATATGAAGCTGTAATTGTTTAAATTAAAGGAAATAAAAATTATGATGGTGTATAATTTGAATAATTCTACTGTTAACACCAACTCTAATTATTATTTTCTTCTTGGAAGAATAAATAGGGTTAGATGGGTGATATTTTTTTTAACAAAAAGGGATCAGTATAGTACTGGGAATAACCCATTTGGTTGCTTAGGTTGCATAACCCATTCAGAATGCAGTGCAACACAACGTAATGGGAATATTCATATCTTGTATGTAATTCCTCTTTGATATCATGGGCACACATGCAATATTCTAAAATTATTGCTGTTGCGTGTGTGTGTGTAACGATACGCAGCTCTACCGTGTTTTTGAGAAAAATATTTCTAAATAAGAGCACACAGTGCATTTGCATAAATGGCATTGCCGCTGCCCGATGCAACTTGTGTTAGCTATTCACTTGGATCTACACGCTCACAAACTCTAGAAACACAAGAACACACAAATATTTGTGTATAGAAGAGAAAACCTATTTGTGTATGGAAGCCTCTATTAATTGCACAGGCCGTAATAGTTTAGCCTATTTTTTCTTTCTATTTCTCATGTTTTATAAAACGTATTACATGCCGTTACTTACATAGTCCTGATGATTACATAACCGGCCAAACCTACGAGTTCCCGAGACGTATCTGGACTCCGTGTTTTTGCACGTATAGATTATAATCAAAGAATATGTCCTAACTTATATATGTTTGTTTCAGATTATAATACATCTAGATTCACTACGGGAAATTCCGTATATGCCGAGTGTCTACCCCTTTGCCGAGTGTTTTTTACGGACACTGGGCAAACAACGTCTTTGCCGAGTGCAAAATAAAAAACACTTGGCAAAAAAATACACTCGGCAAAATATTGTCTGCCGAGTGTCAAATAAAAAACACTCGGCAAATATTATCTTTGCCGAGTGTTTTTTTATATTACACTCGGCAAATATCTCTATCACGATGTGTTGAGTGTTTTTAAGACTAGAAAAGGAAAAAATAATTTTTGCCGAGTCTTTGCCGAGTGCCAAAAAAATACACTCGGCAAATATTACCTTTGTCGAGTGTTTTTTATATGACACTCGGCAAATATCTCTATCACGATGTGTTGAGTGTTTTTTAAGACTAGAGGAGGAAATTTTTTTTTGCAGAGTGTTTGCCGAGTGCCAAAAAAAATACACTCGGCAAAGATATGTTTGTCGAGTGTCAAACGAAAAACACTCGGCAAACTACTCTTTGTCGAGTGTATTTTTTTAGCACTAGGCAAAGACTCGGCCAAAAAATATTTTTTTCTCTCTTCTAGTACTAAAACTTTTTCTACTTTCTACATACAACATGTAATACTCCATGTCAAATTTTGGTATATTTTTGTATTTGTTTGCTATATTTAACTAATTAATTACATTTCAAAGAATTTTTTTAACGAAGCCAAATTTAAACTGCAAGTGGTTCAAATAATAGAATACAATAAGTAGAAAAATTATATTCATGTTATTTAGCCCAGTTTAAGGCTTTACCCATGAAATAAAAAGAAATTTTGACCATCTTGTTCAATAAATATGACCACTAACGTGGATCCGAATGATTTTTAAATTCTAAAAAAACAAATAAAGTCTGAAAATCATAAGATTTGTCATGATATCATTATATCATACGTAGAGTCTGTGGTAAAAAATTGAGAATGTTTCGGATAACTTGTCGCGCATGTTGTTTGTAAATCGAAGAATCTCCAAAGAAGTTTCAGAGAATTGAGAAGTACTCGTAGGATTTGGAGTCAATTTGATGTTCGAATTTGAATTTGACTTCAATTCATTTTATATCGGTCATAGGTTATTTAAATTGTGTCATATCAAAATTTGGTTATTTTTAAAATTTGTTTGATAATTTTAAATTTTTTTAAAGAATACTGGAAAAATTATTTGCCGAGTGTCTGGAAAAAACACTCGGCAAAGAAGTCTTTGCCGAGTGTTGTTCTACACACTCGGCAAATATTACATGTCATCACCTCCAAAATGCTGCGTTGCTATTGGTTCCCCCTCCCCCCATCGGATTCCTTTTTTCTCTCTCCCCCTCTCTCTCACATCCACAGGCCAGCAGATAAGGTTCTTCTCTTCCCCTCGAGCTGCCCACCCGACATCCTCTCTCTCATCTCCCTCAACCTTTTCTCTCCCTCAGCTCTCTGTCGGCGGGAGGCAGGGTGGCCGCCGCGGCAGCCCCGGCGTGGGACGGGCGGCGCCCAGGCGCGGCGCGGCCTGGCCCGGGCGCCGTTTAATATCTTAGAAAATGTTTGCCGAGTGTTGATTTTGGCACTCGACAAAGGCTTTGCCGAGTGCCCGACGGAAGACACTCGGCAAAGACGGCCTTTGCCGTAACTATGTATGCCGAGTGGGCTTTACCGAGTGTAACACTCGGTAAAGTGTTTGCCGAGTGTTTTTGGGCTTTTGGGTGCACTCTGCAAACAGCCGGCTTCCCGTAGTGATTATATAAGCTAGATTATAATCAAATAATAGTTGGTAAAAGTCTATTTTTGACCAGTTTGGAACCACAAATAATCTCAGATAAACTGCATATAAGTAGCTTATTTCAGATTATTTGTGGTTCTATTCTGATCTAATTATTGTTTACTACACTATCCGTAGCTCATAACCTGGTTATATAATCTACAAGAAAAAACAAACATGGCCTTACTAAAGAACCTTTAGACATGAACTCCTCAGACTCAAAACTTAGATGAAACAACTATCTACGCTTACCTTACCTTAGACACAGAAGCCCACGGCACACTCATCATGCCATGCGCATATATTACTGTACGTATGAACACAAACTACCAAAATAAACTATCATGCCCAATACACCACGTGTTGATAAGCTGGCGCCCGATTCCGCAAGCTCCGTAGACTTTGCTTGTATATATACAACTTGATCATGCACACGGTTGCGTGATATGGTTTGGCTGTCGTGGATCCGAACTGCAACGCTGCGACCTTATACCAATCAGCAGGAATGGCAAGGACAGGAAGGCCACGTTTTGCAACAGTGCATGATCAAGTTGTATATATACGAGCAAAGTCTACGGAGCCTGCATGCGGAATGCGGCGCCGGCTTATCAACAACGTGGTTTATTGGGCATGGCATGAGTACGTGTGCCGTGGTCCCGTGGACGTATATGTCTAAGGTAAGATAAGCGTAGTTGTTTCATCTAAGTTGGAGTCTGAGTAGTTCATGTCTAAAGCTTTTTTAGTAAGGCAATGTTTGTTTTCTTTGTAGATTATACAAACAACCAGATTATGAGTTATACATAGTACATATAACTTATACCTTGGATTATAATCTAGCTTATATAATCTAGATGTATTTTAGCCAATAGATATTTTGGGCGTGAGTTAACGATTCATGCTATAGCTACATACGAACATGTGGAAATGTGGAAAATGCTAGCTGGAAAACAGGTGTTTCGCCAGATTTTGATCGAGGTTTGAACAAGCAAATTAAAACTAGTTTTCACATATCAAGGTGAAGTTGGTGCAAGATGATGGTGCCTCACACAATTGAGCAACTCGTGTGCAATCTCTGGTTCGAGATTCAAACCAAAGGTTGGACCAAGGAAAGGTAAAATGAAACATATAAATTTGATAAATTCGATTGTAGGTGATGAATTGGTTTTGGGCTTATGTATCTATAAGTTTGTTGGTCTTAGCCACAAGTTACATGAACCCACGTTCATTCGGCGTCACTATCTTAGAGCATCTCCAAGAGCACCCAATAAACACTCTCAATAATTAGTTTTGGACATAAAAATGAAAAACAATTCTCCAACAGTGCGTAATTCTGTTCCCCATCTTTTCCACGTGCCCAATACTGACTCTATTTTAAGCCAAATTTACTCTCCTCTCCGAGGTCCCAATACCCCGCGGAAAAAAGGACGGAGAAAAAAAAGCTCCCAGTACCCCACGGAAAAAGGACGGAGAAAAAATCACGAGTTATTGTTCACCACCGGAAAAAAAATCAAGCAGCAGTTATGTCGATTCCTTTCTTGACCCTAAAATTATCTTTATTCTCTATTTGACACTGACTTTTCACTTCATTCTTTATTTGACATTTCCGTTACATTCAAAAGTTAAGTTAGACAAAACGTACTCTAAATAACCTCCAAAATTCATCAAATTTTTTCTACCAATATAATAAATAGACATGAACATATCTTATTCAAACTAGATAGTTTTTAAAACTTGCCTGAATTTTATCTCACTAAAATGGTTTCAAAAAGTTAAGAAAAAATAACTAATATTTGTCACATGTGATCCAATAGCGTATAAAATTATTTTCCATCATAAGTTAAATATATAATTATGAGTTCCATCAAAAATTTCTAAAATACCATGTTCTTCCCAATTCTTTATGTAACTTATAACAGAAAATAATTTTATAAACTACCACGTTACATGTGGTGAATAATAGTTATTTTCATACTTTTTTAAACTATTTTGGCGCCATATAGTTCATATTTGTTTTAAAGATAGTTTAATTTAGTAAATTATAATTTTAAAACCATAAAGGCACATGTGTCCTTTTAAATAAAATATATTCATATCCATACCCCAGAGTTTGATGCTGATCCAAAGAATATGAGGCTTGGTTTAAGTACTGATGGCATGAATACTTTTGTTGAAATGAGCAGTAGTCATAGCACTTGACATGTGACCTGTGGCTCTGCATGAAGCGGAAGTTCATTATGATACTAGTGCTTATCCAAGGTCGAAAGCAACCTGGCAATGACATTGATGTTTGCCTAAGATTATTGGTTGACGAACTTTTACAGTTGTGGAATGAAGAAGGTGTTAGTATGTGGGATGAGGACAAACAGGAAATCTGAGAAGGAGGCGCGGTCCAAACAAGCTCAGCAGTCGTTGCCTCATTTGCCATCTGAATACGAGTTGAACTTGCAACGACAAATGAGACAGACGGGTCTCACGAGAGGTCAAGCCATGGGGGAAGCAGAAGTTCCGGTAAGCACATCGGTTAGGTGGCCATTTAACCTTAGCGAGCCTTTGGTTGAGTCAAAAATGGAGAGAAATCTACAAACGAAGATGTATGCATTCCATCAGTGGTATCTTGAACAAGCCACCAAAAGACATACACGCATGTTCGGAGTTCGCGTAAATGACAAAGATTTCTTCAATGGCCAGCAAACAATTTGGTTGGAGTTTAAGGATATCTATGATGTGTACCACCAAGACTCCCTAGACGTGTCTTTGCTTGGTTGTTGGGTCTTCATTTCTTTTTTTCTCATTTACAATTGACACTTAAAAAAATGTAATCTATGATTACACCGTCTTTATTGCTTAACATGCACAATGGAGATTCAACGATGTCGGAGGGAAAGAATTTTTGACGTTGGTTTCATGGACCAACCGGTGCTAAAGGGGGGGTTTCCAACCGGTGCAGATAATGATTTCTCTAATAGTGAGTGACTATTGACTGTGATGTTGGTCATGATAGATGAAGCGCTTCAACTTTATATTATCTCGATTTCACACCACTCTAGCATCAAAGCGCTTCAAATTCTAAATTCTCACGCATCATATTGACTATTCAATGATCTAATCAGTCAAAAATTACACTGACATGGTAAAAACACAGACGTCGGTCGAATTCTGCTTCGGCTAAAATACTGCTTTATATTAGTCGGTTAGAAATTAGACTTGCCAAAATGCACGCGTTGTTTACTTAGCATAGATGCCGGTGTATTGGTGTAATATACATAGACTGAATACACCAATGCGAACGCACTTTAATCTACCAGTGCACTTTGAGCTGGCACATGTGGGCTGATACGAATCAGGGTTCCTGTAGCAGTGTGTGTTTTGATTTCAGAATAACTTAAGCTAGCTTTTACCCAAGATGGGTAAGGTTTTAATCGTATTATCCTCTTGCCAAGTCTACCACTATCTACTATAGGTGATACCCGCGCGATGTCGTGGGAATTTCTTAAACAGTATTTTAAGATAAAATTAAAATAGAAATACTAAGGTGATTGCATAGCAATATTCTTTTGTAAATGACATTATACATGATTTAATATGAAATTTGAAAGTATAAATACTAAGGTAATTGTATGGTAACATCTTTTTTTGCAAACGACATTATACATAAAAATATGTTCATTTTGTTGAGAGAGAATGATTCTTAATTGATTAATCATCTATTTATTTTTAATGTGGGAATTTTGTATCATTATACTCGCAAAGACCACAGATGCTATTGGTCATAGAAGATCTGTGGAAACATAAATACTTGATCCTAGTGGACGGTGATGTGGCATTAGTTGTAACGGATTCCTGTATGACGTGGATAGGTTGTATGTTAAGGGGAATAGTTAGTGGGGTGCATCTATATAGATCTTATAGATTAATAATATTTTAAATAGTAGCAGGCCGGTTAGCTCTTCTAGATCTGATCCATACATACAGTCCGCTATTTAGAGCAGCAATGTGTCTACCCGCAACCAGACCCAACTGCGGCCATCCAAACCCCCCCTATAAAGAAAGGCTTGCTCACCCGCAAGTTTGCAGCTGACAAGTACTTCAGTACACGGGCCACACATACCGAGCTAGCTGCCATGGGTTTCTTTTGTTTTACGTGCAGGTAGGCAAAAGAGGAGGAAGAGCAGGTTATTAGACTATAGAAATTAATGGCTGGCGGCGAGGATGGCTCAGCTGCGGTACCGCTGCTGGGGGCGAAGCCAGGGCACGAAGGGTGCCCAGGGTGCCGGCTGGACAAAGCCAAAAAGGGCAGGACCGGCATCCCCTACCTCAGTTTCTTCTACATCTGGATCGTCTGTCTTGTTAGTACTAATCCTGACTTGCACGCGTGTTAGAATTGTTTAGGCTGGATGTCATGTGTGCATACGTGTGCTTGCACAGTCGCTGCAGCAAGTTCAGGTCGTGAACGCGTTGCGTCGTGGTGTGTGTTCAGGTCCTGTACGTGTGTGTCATGTACTGTGTTTATTAGGGAGGTTGAGTCGGAGTCTGTTTAGAGGAACGGTGTGCGTGCGAGTCTTGCGGAGGGTGCCGATATGGCCGGATCGAGCGAACCGTTCTGCGGTCGTAGACGCGCACGTCGCGCAAGGACTGGGCACCGTGGTGGTGGAGTGCTCCGCGGTCTAGAAGAAGCCCCGTGCTCCTTCGTTGTAACCTGTCGAGTCCATTTTTATCAATGTAGCCAAGATACAGTAGCTTGTGCTCCGCGGCGTTCGTTGCCGATAATCTTTGTGCGTGGTCTCCAACTCCGGCGAGCTGTTCCCGAGTGTGTGAGTGAGGGCTAAGCCAACATGTCTCACCAACAGTGAGTACATATCTGACTCCCTGGTTTTCTAGCTCGATCACCATCTTCTTCTCGTTCTTGCATGTCAATTGGCAAGTGGTATAGTATGAACACGATCTTCCAGGCGCGGCGGTGGAAGACCCTTTATGTACCAACGTCTAGCTTCCGTTAGCTGCTACTCCCATCCGATTCGTAATAGATGACGTTTCCGACCAGAGATTTGAACTAGAACTAAGTTAATTGGCCGGTCTGAAACGTCATTTGTTACAAACTAAAGGTAGTAATCCATATAACCTATATAATTGGTACCTACTAACATGTCATAGTTGATTTCTCTCAACATGCAAACATTCCACGTCATCATCCACTATACGACATGTCACCATCCACTAGATCATACATTTATGTCTTCAACTGATTTTCTATATATGGTTAATATCATGTCTTTGTGAGTAGCATGCTACAAAATTCTCGTAGTAGAGAAAAATGTAGGATCAATAATTTAGAATGGTTCTCTCTCAACAAAATTATCATGCTTCCATGTATAATGTTGTTAACAAAAGAATGTTATCATGAAATTACTTTGATGTTCCTACTTTCACATTGCATCTTAAAAAATTATTAAAAAAATTTCCGCAGCATCGCGCAGGGTATCACCTATTTTGAAATTTCACCTATGTTATCATGAAATCACTTTGATGTTCCTACTTTCACGTTGCACCTTAAAAATTTGTTTAAAAAGTTTCCACAGCATCGCACAGGATATCACCTATTTTGATTCACCTTAAAATTTTGTTTAAAAATTTCCGCAGCAACGCGCGGAGTATCACCTAGTTAACAATAGATGTCATCACCATCTGCCGAGCTACAAAGGTTCTCCCTCGGTTCTGAAATACAAGTCACCTATAGTTTTGAGCACAAACTAGTTATAAGACGCATATATCTCCGAGTTGTCATCACCATCTGCCGAGCTACTAAGATTCTCCCTCCGTTCTGAAATACAAGTCACCTATAATTTTGAGCACAAACTAGTAATAAGACGCATATATCTCCGAGTTATAACATAAAATCTACGACTCCGTAGCTCCTATGGAGTAGAGAGGAAAATTGAAAGTATTCGTTGACCACTCACTAACTCTTGAAAAACTCTGTATATACTCTCTCCATACTGGTATTAAATGATGTTTAGGACAACGACACGATCTTCAAAACGTAACTTTGACTTCTCATTTTTACAAAAATATTTATTAAAAAATCATATGTATACTTTTATAAAAATATTTTTTAAAACAAATCTATTCATATGGTTTTCATATTTTCAAACTCAACGACTTTAAAAATATTCGGGACTTATATTCCTATTATTTGACTAAAATCTTGTCCAAAACGTAATCATATACATGGAGGGAGTACGGAGTGAAAAAGGCTTATTATTATATTTGACCCACTTTGTGTTGGAATATCAAACTCTTCGATCCTATCTGCCAAGGCGGAGACCGAGGAGTCGAGGACAGGATCCAACTCCATACCAAGGTGTATTTGCATGGTATTAGCCACACTACCAGAATCCTTCACATCCGCCCGCCTCCTCCGCCTCGGCCATTTTTGGACCCGGTGCTGATGGGGCTTCAGCACCGGGTCCAACGGCTAGGAGCGGGGGCGGCGCGGAGGTGCGTCCGGGCGGACACATTAGCACCGGGTCGTGGAAAGACCCGGTGCTAATGTTCACCCTTTAGCACCGGGTGCAGCCACGACCCGGTGCTAATGTGCCCGAGGCCTTTAGCACCGGGTCGTGGCTGCACCCGGTGCTAAAGGGGGCGCATTAGCACCGCGTCTTGCTATGACCCGGTGCTAATGTCTTCGCCCTGACACATCTTCGCGCCGCCCCCGCTCCTAGCCGTTGGACCCGGTGCTGAAGCCCCATCAGCACCGGGTCCAAAAATGGCCGAGGCGGAGGAGGCGGGCGGATGTGAAGCATTCTGATAGTGGCGGTTGCGCACGACTAGGTTGCCGGAGTTGAGGAGCCTGGCCTCGACGGGGAAGGTGCTTGTGGAGTTGGACGACCACGCGACCTCGCCGGAGCCGCCGGCTTGGAGGACAAGGCTCCCCGTGTCGCTGACCACCAGCACGCCGGAGTTGTCGCTGATTGGGTGGTCGCGGTTGGCCACCCAGCAGACGGCGTCGCGGGACACGGTGAACCAGATGCCGAGGTACCTCTTGGTTGACACCCCGGGGGAGAAGAAGCCCATGGTGAATACGCCGTCGGCCGAGACGAGCGTGTCGTTGTCGGTGATGTTCCGGCCGTTGCTGAACGTGTCGGTAACATTTCCGGCGGCGAAGGCTCTGTGGGAAAGTAGCAAGAGCGAGAGAAGAAGATTCAGAAGGTGGATGAGGGTTGCTTCCATGGTCTCTTGCATGCATGGGCGTCGAGATGGATGTACATGCTTGTAGCGCAAAAAACTTCGCGTGAAAAGCATTTTAACTCAAGTGGAGAACCATGCTAAGCTAACGTTGACCCTTTATTTCCTTTATTATTTTTTTTCTTAATGCATGGTACTGGAAATAATGCAAGTCAATTGCCTGCTTGCAGCCCATGCTTGTTTTTCTAGAAACCAGGGATGACCCCAGATTTGGAACAGCGAAACCACGTAACCAGTATCTGACTACACAGAGTTCACCCCTGTTTGAATTACATTCTCTGTTTCTATTCTGTGTGCTCGTTTAAAGAACATATAGCAGATCGATGGTTGAGGTATTGAAATCGATAGATGGAGGTCATCTTTTTGTTTGATTCCCATTTTTTATCAACTTGCTCGGCATGGTTTCTCACTGCTGAGAAGATGTTTTTTTTTTGAGCCCAGCTGAGGTTAGGAAGACCCCATCTGAATAGATTACTCAAATGAAGTAGTCACCTGTTACAGAATTGCTCAGAGTCAGAGCCGAGCAGGGAAGAGAGGGATATGTCTAAAACCAGGAGGGGGATATGCTCAGAACATGTTGAGTCAGAAAAACTGAGAACAGGCCGGTGTTGGTCAACAGGTGTTGCCCGGCACGAAGAAAACCCATCAACTCAACAA
>OAMR01000157.1:2358741-2409731 GCA_900205405.1 Echinochloa crus-galli | reverse complement strand
GTAGTGCCCACGTGAATGTCTCCCAAACAAACATTCACGTCGAGCCTTCCTCGATCGATCTATATGTCTGGATCGCCCTGTTCGATTTATAGGCCGGGTTAGGTTAGCTAGGGTCTCTTGATCGGCACCGTCTGTCTTCCAACAAGAACACACCACCTCCCTAGCTAGCTCATATCCTCTCCCTCTCGTGCATGCAAAGCTCTCGGTAATTATTGTGTTTGGACTCTTTCTCTCACAATCTGCTCGAAGTTTGCGTAAAGAAATGGCGCCAAGGAATCGTGTCAGACCTTGGTCAAATTGCATGCAGCATTGGCGACGTACGTGAGCATCTCACCATGACATGCTAAACAATGTCAGCTAGTATGAATATAGAGTCGGCCGAATACGCATTAGAATACATGTATTAGAATATATACGTATATAGACGTGCACGCATGGCTACTGAAAAAAGCAAAAAAAAAAAGAAATCCGGGGTCTTTAGCACCGGTTTCAGGCAGCAACCGGTGCTAAAGGCAGGCCCTTTAGCCTCGGATTAGTTGCACCGGGTGGGAAACCCGGTGCTAAAGGGCTTTCCCACCCGGTGCAGATGTCGATCATTCTGGTAGTGCCAGTCAGGGGATCCGGGGCACATGCATGCATCCACAGGACGCCGCCCTTGCAGGGGGGCCACTGGGCCAATCAGTCAGATGTAGAATACTCCTTGGTCAGAAACCCAGTAGCTCAAAATTTAGCTTCGGAAGGTACAATTAATAGTCTCGTTTGCTGTGTGAAACGGGAATAAGCGGGATCGCTCAACTACAAAGCCGTTCTTCTGTTTTCCTTTTACTACTAATTTTACTAGATACAAAGTTTACAAAGGTCACAAAGTTTAATAACTGGACACCAAGCATATATATGTATATCTATATATGTACTATAAATTAAATATTCGAGACTTTTGACAATCGATGGATCCATAAATTATTGAAATTATAAATTTATTTTTGACAACCAATAGACCTACCAGTTATTGAAATCAATTCTTTATCAAATGAGTCCCTCCTCCCGCTCCGCTCCCTCGTGCTCACCGGCCGCAGCCATGACCGCGTTGCCGTAAAGTTCGTGTCTTTTCCAGACGGACCTTGGGTTTCACCTCCGCACACGTCGCATGGGGAAGTCCCAGACATCTGCCATGCGTCGAATGTTGAGCACCTGCGCCAGCACCAGCACCTGCGTGTTGGCCTTGATCTCCTCCATCACCGTGGTTATGTGTCAAAGCAAGTGTTTTATCTAATTTTTTGAGACCATAAATCTTGAAATATTATTTTTTAAAATACATGTGTGGCGCATGCACATGTACTCAACTAGTATATATAAATTATAAAGAAATTCTCCGGTGGATCCTTTTGTAAAACACACAAATATAAAAGCATATTTTAACTAACTGGTACATGTGTGGCATACATGTGTTTTTTCAAATAATATTTAAATTTTACTGTCTAAAAAACGTAGATACAACAATTGTATTGACGCATAGCCGTGGCGATCTAGGAGATCGAGGCCAACACACAATTGTTGGTGGTGGCGCAGGTGTGCAAGATCCAGCGTATAGCGAAAAATAATATTTTAAGGTTTACGGTCTCAGAAAAAAGATATAACACTTGTTTTTACGCATATCTTCGGCTATTGATGAGATCAAAGACAACATGCTAGTGCTGGCGGCGGTGTAGGTGCGCAAGATCCGGCGTATAACGAAAAATAATATTTCAAGTCTTATGATCTCGAAAAAAAATAGATAGCACACTTGTTTTGACGCATTTGTGCGGTGATCCATGCGATTAAAGTCAACATGCCGGTGCTGGCTGCAGCGCTGGTGAGCAAGATCCGATATGGCGAAGAATAATATTTCAAGTTTTGTGGTCTAAAAATTTAGATAGAACACTTGTTTTGACGCATAGCCGCGTCGATCGAGGCGATCAAGGACAATATGGGGGTGCTGGAGCCGGTGCAGGTGCGCTCCGGCGCATGCTGGATGCCCGGGAGTCCGGGACTGGCCCGTGCGGCGCCTGGATGCCAACCCACGGTCCACACGCAACTGGAAAAGGGAAATAAACACGGACTGTGTGGCGATGCGGTTGCGGCCGGCAACTGCAAGAAAGCGGAGTTGGATGAGGATTGGTTTGATGAAGAATTAATTTCAATGACCGGTAAATCTGTCGGTTGTCAAAAACAAGTTTGTGTCATCGTTGTCAAAACAAAACGTCGATTTCATTGACTGGTCGGTCCTTTTACCGGACCTGTGTCCACGATCTAATCGACGAACTTAGCTCCGAAGATCGATGAATTGACTTCCGACTATCTAATCGACTGTTTTGCTGTTTAGCTATTTCCTCCATTTGGTTCGATGCTGTTCATTCCTTCTATCGCGGCAGTCACCTCTGTTATATCCCAGAAACCTCCTCCGATTCATGCGGCAGCGGCAGCCACCTCGTCGGGGGCAGATCGAGGCTGCCGTATCATGCGTCTTTCTGAGTAATTTGACCCAGGATTAGTCGGCCTCCGCCCTTGAGCAGCGATGTGCGCGCAGATGAATGAACGAAGGCTAGAGAGAGCTGCATTACTAGCGCGACCGGGCGTGAGAGCTCAGCCACTTGCACCCATCACCTCAAGCATAGACAAAGTCTGAATAACCCAAATATATATGCTTTCGTTTTTTTTGTGAGTATTTTGTCTGAAGCAATATTGAAGGCATAGGCATATAATTTTCTGTTTTTACATGCAATCATCAAATTAGTTCCATCAGTGTGAATAAACCCTCAATTTTTTTGCCATAACAGATCTGCCGACCCAGTCATTGTTCCCTTATCTTTACTTCATGGTATGTACACATGTTTAGAATCCCTTATCTTGACATACAAAAAAAGGCATGCAACTCACTATGGATCCTTAAATAAAATGATGGATAACTGTTTACCGTTCTTGCAAATACACAGATCAGGGACTTGAAAATCGCAAAGCAAGAGCAAGACATCGGGTTCTATGCTGGATTCGTTGGTGAGTATAGTATCCTCTCACGGTTGAGATTTCACATCTTGTTTTAAATATTTTTATACTCTTATCAATCAGGTGCTAGGCGCATTTTCACCAAATAATGAGTAGATAACATTTACTCTCGTAGTCCAGATAGTAGCTGCACTCCTCACTAGCTTAGCCGTCACTATCTGACTGATGACTGTAATTTTCTCTTTCAGGTGCAACTTATTTCCTTGGCAGAACTTTCGGTTCTGTGCCATGGGGCATATTTGCTGACAAGTATGGAAGGAAACCCTGCATTGTGATCAGCATCCTCTCGATGTAGGGAGCATTTTCAGCTGCATTATTGTGGGATCGTACTCGGTAGTTTAGTACTCCACCCACAAAATGGGTTGAAGTAAACCTGCTTTTGAATTTCAGGATTGTATTCAACACACTCTTTGGCCTTAGCACAAGTTACTGGATGGCAATTGTAACTCGGGGGTTGCTTGGGTTGCTGTGTGGTATACTAGGACCAATCAAGGTAACATATTATCTTGATTTTGCTTGCCCTAGTTAGTGAATGACACTGCGCATCAGGTGCTCAACGATGGATATATATGTGTTTTCCAGGCCTATGCGACAGAAGTATGCAGGAAGGAGCACCAAGCTCTAGGACTCTCTCTTGTAAGAGCAATCCCTATTATCTTTTGCATTCTAAAATATCAGTTTAATCGACAAAGCTTCCTATTGTAATAATGCTTATATGTTTACTTATTATAGCTAACTGAGGTCTAACATGATGTCTAGGTTACATCATCAAAAGCGACAGCTCTTGTTGTTGGACCAGCTATTGGAGGGTTTCTTGCACAGGTGAGGATAATTGCAATTAAAATGGTCCAAACAAAGCAATCCATTGCAAAATTAAATACATGAATAACATTATCTATCCCCGTATCTTCCATTAGCCTGCAGAAAAGTACCCAAATCTTTTCTCCAGAGAGTCAATATTTGGGAGGTAATTTACTTCACATACTAATTCTATTATATTAGTTTTGTATCTTTTTGAGCATAGGATAGTCTTTTGGAACTTGCTTTCAGGTTTCCGTACTTCCTCCCATCCTTTGTCATATCGATGCTAGCAGCAGGATCATGCATTGCTTGCATTTGACTTCCGGTATGCCACATCATCTCCCTTATTATTTTTTCCCTTGAAAATCCACATATCTACATCCGTTCCAATTTCATTAAATATATCAGGTTTATATGCCCGCTTAGTACGTCTTATCCCCTTTTCCCAGGAAACACTGCACTTTCACAATGATGTAAAAGTAAAAGCAATAGATGAAGTGGAGGAACAAGTTAGTGACTTGACCTTAGAAGTTGGAAAAGCTAAAGAATATAGTGACAAACTAGGTTGCGCGGATACTTGCGAACCCTTGCGTATCAGATACTGATACTCCTCCGATACTTGTCTGACACTAATACTCTTACGATACTTATCGGACAAGTATCGAATAATTTAGTAATTTTTAAATAAATAAAATAAGCATGATACTTTGTTGATACATTTCGGATTCTTTTAAGACACTTCAAAACCATAATCCCTCACATCCTACCTATAAATACATCATTTCATATCCTATATTAAAAGGAGGAAGATAGTAAAAGACATGATGAGTTATTATATCAATGCTTAGGCAATTACCTACTCCATGTCTTTTGGGAAATGTTTATGAATTAGGTATATATTTTCATTTTTATATTATATACTTGTAAAAATATAAATATAATACATATATTCGCGTATCCCCGTATCGGTGTTTTTAAGAAAATAGCGTATCAGAGTATCGCCGTGAAACGAACCGGATTCTCGACGACAAGAATCCGACTCCCTGTACCCTCGAGATAGTCTCAGGAATAGCAGCTATCTCGTACAGAACTCATCTCAGTCGAATATCACATCCATACAACGATAAAAGATCCAATACAGTATGGTTCGTTGGATCTGGGAGAAGCCCTCCTGAAGCTTGCTCCCTTGATCCTTCTGTGTCCTGTGCATAGTCTTCGATCTCTTCTTTTTGTCCATCCAGCTTTATGAAGCACGTTGAACTGGTTACAGTGAAGAAGAATAGAATATCAGTACTAGTCTCCAAGAATTGTTGAACTGGTTACAGTGAAGAAGAATAGAATATCAGTACTAGTCTCCAAGAATTGTTGAACTGGTTACAGTGAAGAAGAATAGAATATCAGTACTAGTCTCCAAGAATTGTTGAACTGGTTACAGTGAAGAAGAATAGAATATCAGTACTAGTCTCCAAGAATTGTTGAACTGGTTACAGTGAAGAAGAATAGAATATCAGTACTAGTCTCCAAGAATTGTTGAACTGGTTACAGTGAAGAAGAATAGAATATCAGTACTAGTCTCCAAGAATTGTTGAACTGGTTACAGTGAAGAAGAATAGAATATCAGTACTAGTCTCCAAGAATTGTTGAACTGGTTACAGTGAAGAAGAATAGAATATCAGTACTAGTCTCCAAGAATTGTTGAACTGGTTACAGTGAAGAAGAATAGAATATCAGTACTAGTCTCCAAGAATTGTTGAACTGGTTACAGTGAAGAAGAATAGAATATCAGTACTAGTCTCCAAGAATTGTTGAACTGGTTACAGTGAAGAAGAATAGAATATCAGTACTAGTCTCCAAGAATTGTTGAACTGGTTACAGTGAAGAAGAATAGAATATCAGTACTAGTCTCCAAGAATTGTTGAACTGGTTACAGTGAAGAAGAATAGAATATCAGTACTAGTCTCCAAGAATTGTTGAACTGGTTACAGTGAAGAAGAATAGAATATCAGTACTAGTCTCCAAGAATTGTTGAACTGGTTACAGTGAAGAAGAATAGAATATCAGTACTAGTCTCCAAGAATTGTTGAACTGGTTACAGTGAAGAAGAATAGAATATCAGTACTAGTCTCCAAGAATTGTTGAACTGGTTACAGTGAAGAAGAATAGAATATCAGTACTAGTCTCCAAGAATTGTTGAACTGGTTACAGTGAAGAAGAATAGAATATCAGTACTAGTCTCCAAGAATTGTTGAACTGGTTACAGTGAAGAAGAATAGAATATCAGTACTAGTCTCCAAGAATTGTTGAACTGGTTACAGTGAAGAAGAATAGAATATCAGTACTAGTCTCCAAGAATTGTTGAACTGGTTACAGTGAAGAAGAATAGAATATCAGTACTAGTCTCCAAGAATTGTTGAACTGGTTACAGTGAAGAAGAATAGAATATCAGTACTAGTCTCCAAGAATTGTTGAACTGGTTACAGTGAAGAAGAATAGAATATCAGTACTAGTCTCCAAGAATTGTTGAACTGGTTACAGTGAAGAAGAATAGAATATCAGTACTAGTCTCCAAGAATTGTTGAACTGGTTACAGTGAAGAAGAATAGAATATCAGTACTAGTCTCCAAGAATTGTTGAACTGGTTACAGTGAAGAAGAATAGAATATCAGTACTAGTCTCCAAGAATTGTTGAACTGGTTACAGTGAAGAAGAATAGAATATCAGTACTAGTCTCCAAGAATTGTTGAACTGGTTACAGTGAAGAAGAATAGAATATCAGTACTAGTCTCCAAGAATTGTTGAACTGGTTACAGTGAAGAAGAATAGAATATCAGTACTAGTCTCCAAGAATTGTTGAACTGGTTACAGTGAAGAAGAATAGAATATCAGTACTAGTCTCCAAGAATTGTTGAACTGGTTACAGTGAAGAAGAATAGAATATCAGTACTAGTCTCCAAGAATTGTTGAACTGGTTACAGTGAAGAAGAATAGAATATCAGTACTAGTCTCCAAGAATTGTTGAACTGGTTACAGTGAAGAAGAATAGAATATCAGTACTAGTCTCCAAGAATTGTTGAACTGGTTACAGTGAAGAAGAATAGAATATCAGTACTAGTCTCCAAGAATTGTTGAACTGGTTACAGTGAAGAAGAATAGAATATCAGTACTAGTCTCCAAGAATTGTTGAACTGGTTACAGTGAAGAAGAATAGAATATCAGTACTAGTCTCCAAGAATTGTTGAACTGGTTACAGTGAAGAAGAATAGAATATCAGTACTAGTCTCCAAGAATTGTTGAACTGGTTACAGTGAAGAAGAATAGAATATCAGTACTAGTCTCCAAGAATTGTTGAACTGGTTACAGTGAAGAAGAATAGAATATCAGTACTAGTCTCCAAGAATTGTTGAACTGGTTACAGTGAAGAAGAATAGAATATCAGTACTAGTCTCCAAGAATTGTTGAACTGGTTACAGTGAAGAAGAATAGAATATCAGTACTAGTCTCCAAGAATTGTTGAACTGGTTACAGTGAAGAAGAATAGAATATCAGTACTAGTCTCCAAGAATTGTTGAACTGGTTACAGTGAAGAAGAATAGAATATCAGTACTAGTCTCCAAGAATTGTTGAACTGGTTACAGTGAAGAAGAATAGAATATCAGTACTAGTCTCCAAGAATTGTTGAACTGGTTACAGTGAAGAAGAATAGAATATCAGTACTAGTCTCCAAGAATTGTTGAACTGGTTACAGTGAAGAAGAATAGAATATCAGTACTAGTCTCCAAGAATTGTTGAACTGGTTACAGTGAAGAAGAATAGAATATCAGTACTACTTGTAAAAATATAAATATAATACATATATTCGCGTATCCCCGTATCGGTGTTTTTAAGAAAATAGCGTATCAGAGTATCGCCGTGAAACGAACCGGATTCTCGACGACAAGAATCCGACTCCCTGTACCCTCGAGATAGTCTCAGGAATAGCAGCTATCTCGTACAGAACTCATCTCAGTCGAATATCACATCCATACAACGATAAAAGATCCAATACATGACATATATAAAACACAATGTCTGGTACAAGCCCTCTGGGCTAAATCGACAATAAGAAACAGCTACGCAGCGGTAGCTAGAACATCAGGGACCATTCCTCCACAGGCATCCTTGAGCGTAGCGCGCTCCCTTTAGTCGTACTACCCGTCCTGGTTGAACTCATGGTCGGGGTCTTCACCTGAGAACCCAAATTCTGTCCCCAAGGAAATGGGACAGGTTCACGTCACCAACCATAATATGAAGCAAGCTTTAAAGTGGCCTATTCTAAGGGATAGAAATAATCAAGGTTTGAGCCAGGGTTTTCCTATGCGAGCAGCAGCAATAACTCAAATTTATCTCATTACCAACTCCTTTCCTCACAAGCACATCCACTCCCCAGATCCACCCATCAGCCTCACATTCACGTCGGGCACGTCCTACCACAGCAGGTTCCCGCAAACATCATCCACCAACACCTTTCACTCACTAGTCGACTCAGTGAGCTCCCTCCCCACCTTGTCTCATCGGCAACGCTGGACCAAACTCTCATAACCCAAATCAAGGATGAGGTAAGAAAGCAGATTCCCATGCTAGTCGGAACTTATCAGAAGCGGGTCGTCCGTAACCGTGGACACGGCTATACGTATAGTTTACACTCTGCAGAGGTGGCACTCCAGGAATCCATCCGGGCTGCAAGGCTAGTCCGCAACCAACCTGAGACACAGCCCACAGCAAAGACCCATATTGTTTCCTCTACAGTGAAGGAGGCTGTCCAAATGATCCGTGAATATCTGAAGGACGAACCATGGTTAACATTGATCTGCAAGAAGCTGCAGTAAGACTTCATTCACTCTTATTCTTCTGCCTGTCTGTGCTCAAGCTCTAAAAAAAATCCATTTTGTTGCAGGCTGGATATGCACGAGAGTAGGCTTGCTGGAACCCTCCCCATACTGGGTAGATCGTGAGCATGGTATTCCCACATCCAAAGGTGGAACTCGACTCGGTCCTTAATTGTCGGTAAAGCGAGTATCAGCGTCATAAGCGATCCGCCGCAACGGTCCGCAATCGGCACCCATAACAGGTATAGCCGCCCAAACTCTTCAAGTAACCAAGTATCCAAAACCATGTACCCGCAACAGGTACGCCGTAGGGACTGCCCGAGTGCAGTCCCCAAGCACCTCGATCAAACGATCGAGTTGTTATTACTCGCTTACACCGCCTAGGTGCTCTACTCCTCCCATACCACCCACAACTCACGCCAAGAGGTTCAAATCACAACCATCCCAACACATGCATAGCATAGCATATTTCATAAAGTGAGTAGTAGGTAGCAAGGTAACAGGATATTAACAAACGCAGTGCAGGTTTATCATGCGGGTAAAGTAAAGTGCTAGCATACTAGTTTGCATGTCTAATAGGTATTTCAGAGATTGGTCGGGTGTGAACCTGGGCAAAGGTCTTCGTCCTCGTCAAAGCAGTTGTCGTAGTGGTCCGACTCCTCCTGACTCTCCGGAGCTCCTAAGGTTGCGTAAACATAAATAAGGCGCGGCTAGTAGCAAGGAAACACCAAGGCAACGAGGAAAGAAGAATCAAGAATCACCAAACTCTACACTAACGCGTAGGTCATGATTTTAGAAAAATATAGAAACTGGTTTAATATTTTTCTGAGCTACGGTTGATTTATTATTAATTTTCGAAGTTTAAATCATTTTCTGAAATTATTAAATAATTTCCGAAAAAGAAAAATAGCAGAAATCAGCCTGCTAACGTCATCATGACGTCATGCTGAAGTCACCAGTGGGGTCAGCCTATGCTGACGTCATCGTGGGCCCGGATGATGTCAGCGTTGACTCGGTCAACGTTGACCAGTCAACGGTCAGTGGGGTTAGCGGTCAGTGTGGCCCACATGTAAGTCTCCTAGGGCCGCTGACAGGTGGGGCCGGTCTGTCAGTGCGGAAGAAAAAGAAAAAGGAAAAGATAGCTGGGCTGGAACTGGACCGAATGTGATTGGGTCGAGAAAAGTTCAAGGATGGAAACCAGACTTTGATGAAAGCTTTAGGCCCACGAAAACGAGGATTAGATCTGAACGCGCACGATAGTTCGAGGGGTGAAACTGGACTTAATCACAGGACTTCGGCCCACGAAGGCTGGCTGCGGGATTCGCTCTGGTGGACTCGGTCCACCGTGAGCCGTGAGTGCGGTGCACGTGAACGAGGTGTACGGGATCAAATTGTGGCCGACTCGGGATCTTCTGTGCCATGCTGTGTGTGGTGATGGTGTGGTCCTTCGTGTGGCTTGGCCACGGCGCGACGCGACGCGCGCGGCGCGCACTGGCGTGCGGCCAGCGGCTCTGTCGACGGTGGCGATCACCGGAGTTGGCTCGGTTGGGTCCAAGAAGCGGTGGAGAAGGTCGGCTAGGGCTCCGCGAGGCCAAACGTCAGGGAAAAGGTGGGGGCTTGGCTGTGGTTTGGGCTTCCCAACGCGAGCGGTGGCGGCGTTGTGGGGAAGACGATGGGCTCCACCACTCCTTGCTCCGGCTTCCGCTCAACCTTTCCCCACCTCCTCTCCCACTCCTGACCCCTCGCGATTGGAACAGGATGAAACCCCAAAGGGGCGGCACGGCTTGGGGAAGAAGAAGGCCGGCGGGGGGTTTTATAGGGCGGTGGCTGCTAGGGTTCGGGCACGAACGGCGAGATGGATGTTGTGGGCGGCCGCGGACACGCGTCCGCATCGCATCGGGCCGCACTGGGGTTGATGGGATAGGCTCGGCGGGAGTGGGTGCTCACGGGTGCGTGCGGCAGAGAGAGAGCAGAGCGACGCCGGCGCGGGGAAGGAAAGAGAGGGGGCAGAAGAAGGCTGCTAGGTGGGGTCCGCACGTCAGAGAGAGAAGAGGAAGACGCGGAGGCGATGCGTGGATCGGCTGGGCCGTTGCTGGGCCGCAAGGCCGGCTGGGCTGGGTTGGCTGATCGGCTCGGGAAAAGAATTGGAGGAGGTTTTCCAGACTTGGGTTAGGAGATTCGGCCCGAGAAGAATAGTTTGGATTTGATTTAGTTTGAGTTAGTTTTTGTTTAATTCAAATCTAGGATTTAAATTCAAACCAACCAAAAACCCAACAAAACCAAAAGAACTCCAAATCACCACTATTTGATCCTTAGCACTTCAAATTATTTTTAATTTAATTTAAATTTGCCTAAGAGGAAAGGGAGCAAATAGAAACAATCTTATATGTTTGTAGCATACACAACAATTCACCAATTTTTTTTAAAATTTACTTTTTCGCATTCAACAAATCCTAGGGGAAATTTAGGGTTGTTACAGTCTCCCCCCCTCACAAGAATCTCGTCCTCGGGATTTGTGGTTACCTATGGTTTAAACAAGTGGGGTATCTCTCTTTTAGTACTGACACCTTCTCCCAAGTAGCCTCCCTTTCTGAATGATTGCTCCACTGCACTTTGCAAAATGGGATAGCTGTGCTTCTGGTCTCTTTGACTGCTCTGTCTAGTATCCTCTCTGGGTACTCCAAGGTGTCTTGTAGGTCTAAGGCCTCTGTCTTGACCTCATGTTTCGGTATTCTTAGACACTTCCTCAGTTGGGATACATCCTCAGCTGGGATACGTGAAACACTTGGTGTACTCCCGCTAAGTCCTCTGGTAGGTCTAGCCTGTAGGCTAGCTTTCCTATTCTGTCCTGTATCTCATACAGTCCCACAAAACGGGGTGCTAGCTTCCCTTTCACTTGGAATCTCCTATGCCCTCTGAGGGGTGACACTTTTAGGTAGACGAAGACCCTACTTCGAACTCTAGATCTCGTCTCCTCTTATCCGCATAGCTCTTTTGTCGGCTCTGAGCTACCTTCAGGTGCTCTCGGATCTTTGCCACATTTTCTTCTGCCTCCGCTATCATATCAGGACCAAAGAACGTTCGTACTCCCACCTCTGACCACATTAGAGGCGTTCTGCATTTTCTGCCATATAGTCCTTCAAAGGGGGACATCTGCAGGCTGGCCTGGTAGCTGTTGTTGTAGGAAAATTCTGCATAAGATAGACTCTTCTCCCAGTTTGTGCTGTAAGCTAGAACACATGCCCTCAACAAGTCTTCAAGAATCTGGTTCACTCTTTCGGTCTGCCCATCTGTCTAAGGGTGGTAAGTTGTGCTATACTCCAAGGTTGTCCCGATGGCTTGATGTAGGCTTTCCCAGAACTGAGCTGTGAATTGTTGTCCTCTGTCTAACACAATACTTCTTGGTGCCCCATGTAGCTTGAGAATGTTGTCTATATATAGTTCTGCTAGCTTGCTCACTGGGTATGTGCCTTTGACTGGTATGAAGTGGGCTCCCTTTGTCAGCCGATCAACTATGACCCAAACGACATCATTCCCTTTCTGAGTGCGAGGTAGACCAACCACGAAATCCATGCTGATGTCTTCCCACTTCCACATTGGAATTTCCAGAGGTTTCAGCAGCCCTGCTGGCCTTTGATGTTCTGCCTTGATTCTTCGACAGGAGTCGCACTTGGCTACCTACTCTGCTATGTCCTCTCTCATTTTCTTCCACCAGAACTTATCCTTCAGATCTTGATACATCTTGGTGCATCCTGGGTGTATCGAGTACTTGGACTCGTGAGCCTCTGAGAGAATTGTTCTCCTGATTTCCTTCTCCTGCGGTACACAAATACGGTCTTTCAGCCATATTGTCCCTTCTTCATCTACCCAGAAGTCAGGTGCCACTCCTCGCTGGATATCCTCTTTTACTTTTTGGATTTCTGGACACTTTCCTTGAGCTTCTTTGATTCGATCTTCTAGGTTGTACTTCACCCTCATTTCCTTGGGCTTTCCTTCTTCTACTAGCTCGAGTTTCAGCATGTACAACTCCTTTGCTAGTTCTGGCTGACTTTCTTCTATCATCAAGTTGTTGCAATAACTCTTTCGGCTCAAGGCATCTGCCATTACGTTTGCTTTGCCAGGATGGTAGTGTATTTCCAAGTCGTAATCTTTGATCAATTCTAACCATCTTCTCTGTCTCATGTTCAGCTCGGACTGCGTAAAGAAGTACTTCAAGCTCTTGTGATCTGTGTAGATATCGCACTTGTTGCCAATCAGATAGTGCCTCCAGATCTTCAAAGCATGTACCACTGCTGCTAGTTCTAAATCATGTGTGGGGTAGTTTTCCTCATGTCTCCGCAGCTGCCTAGATGCATAAGCAACAACCTTGCCCTCTTGCATTAGGACACACCCCAAACCTTGTCTCGAAGCATCGCAATAGACTAGAAAATCCTTGCGAATATCTGGCAGGGTCTATACTGGCGTTGTAGTGAGTTTGTGCTTGAGCTCTTGGAAACTTCTTTCACACTTGTCTATCCACTTAAACGGAACGTTGTTCTTGAGTAGTTCGGTCATTGGCTTGGCAATCTTGGAGAAGTTCTCAATGAACCTTCTGTAGTATCCTGCCAAACCCAGAAAGCTTCGGATTTCCGTGACACTCTTTGGTTGCTTCCATTCTGCTACTGCCTCAATCTTTGCTGGGTCTACTGCTACGCCCTCAGCTGTCAGCACGTGACCCAAAAAGGCTACTTTCTCCAGCCAAAACTCACACTTGCTGAACTTCCCGTAGAGTTGGTGCTGCCTCAGCTTATCTAGCACAATCCTTAAGTGTTCCTCATGTGCTTCGGCTGTTTCTGAGTAGATCAGTATGTTGTCAATGAACACCACCACGAACTTTTCTAGCTCTTCCATGAATACCTTGTTCATCATGTTCATGAAGTAAGCGGGTGCGTTGGTCAAACCGAAGGACACAACGGTGAACTCGTACTACCCGTACCGAGTCACAAAGGATGTCTTGGGAATGTCGCCTTCTCTAATCTTCATTTGGTGGTATCCCGATCTCAGATCAATCTTACTGAAGTACTTGGCTTTCTTCAACTGATCCAGTAAATCATCAATTCGTGGTAGCGGGTATTTGTTCTTGATTGTCACCACGTTCAGGGATCGATAGTCTACGCATATTCGCATTGACCCATCTTTCTTCTTCACAAACAACACTGGCGATCCCCATGGGGATGCACTTGGTCGAATCACCCCGCTTTCTAGCATCTCTTTCAGCTGCTTCTTGAGCTCCTCCAGCTCTTCCACTGACATTCTGTACGGTCTCTTGGCAATGGGCCCTATGCCTAGTTGCAGCTCGATTATGAACTCTACGTCTCGATTAGGTGGTAGTCCTGGTAGCTCTTCGGGAAACACGTCTGGGTACTCACATACAACAGGCACTTCTTCGATCGTCTTTTTCTTGATAGAGTATACCAACTGTCTCAGAATACATGTTCTGGGCTCCTTCTCTGTTCTTCTTCTTTGTAGTTCTACTTTTACTCTGACTCCGCTAGGGTGTGTCAACTCAACTGTTCTGGGCGAGCAACTGATTACCCCCTTGTGCTCTATCAGCCAATCCATTCCCAATATCACGTCAATTCCGTCCGACTTCAGGACTATCAGGTCTCCTGTGAACTCTTGCCCACCTATCATCAGACTAACTGCTGGGCACTCTAAGGTGCACCTAAGCTCTCCTAAGGGAGAAGTAGTGACTATAGGTCTAGCCTTAGGTATTGTCGGGGGATAATGCTCTTTCACAAACTTTGACGAGATATACGATCCAGTTGCACCAGAGTCAAACAGTATCATAGCTGGAATGCCATTTACTAAAAACTCACCGAGCATAACGTCGGGAGCATCCTCGACTTCTTCTCTGTCAAGTGTTTGAGGCGTCCCCTCTGCGCTGAAGCTAGCTGCCTGTCTTGTCCTCCAGGTGCCGGTGCCTTGGCCGGGGTCTGTTTGTTCTTCTTCTCCGGACAGTCAAAGGACTTGTGACCGGGCTTCCCACAAGCAAAACAGACTACTGAGGTCCCTCCGCCAACTCTGGGCGTGTTGTTTGGCTTGAGTATTTCCCTGTCCTGAGTAATTGTTGTTTCTGTTGCCAAAACTACTGTAGTTGTTGCCTCTGCTGCCAAAGTTGTTGCTGTTACTGCCTCGGTTACCTTGGTGGTTGTTTCTGTTGAACCCTGAGCTACCTTGGCTGTTGCTCAGCTGAAAGCCTCTCCTGAGCATGTTGCTCTGGCCACTCCTCGGCCTCTAACTCAGTTTGTGGTTGTGCAACTGTTCAGCCTTTCTTTTCTTCTCTCGCCAAGTATCTTCAAGACCCACTCTTTCCTTCTCAACGGCGATAGCCCTGTTGATCAGCTCTCTGAGTGACCTGTGTGAACTCGCTGCGAGTGCTGTTCTCAGACCTCTGTGCAAACCACGCTGGAACCAAAACTGCTTCTTCTTTTCGGTGTTGACATCTTCAGGAGCGTACCTCAACATCTTTGCAAAGTGTCGAGCGTACTCAGCTACAGACAAACCACCTTGAGTCATTGTCCTGAACTCCATTGCTTTGTACACCATGACTTGCTCTGGGATGTGGTACTCTTTGAAAGCTTCACAAAACTCTAGCCAGGTGATCTTAGCAGGGTTTGCGTGAGAGTCACAGTAGCTCTCACACCACGCCTTTGCTGCGCCTTCAAGCTGGTGCGCCGCAAGGGCCACACATTCCTCTTCAGTGTAGTCTGTCAGGTCTAGCTTCGTTTTGATAGTACGCAACCAGTCGTGCGCGTCGAGTGGCTCATCCGAGTAGTCGAAGGTGGGTGCTTTCAGCCTGATGAACCTTTCAATCTTCCTTTGTAGGTCTTCTTCACGGTGTCCCTGACTGTTCTGGTTCTGGTTTCCCTGAATCTATTGCATAGCTTGCATCATCTGAGTGTTGGCCTGTGCCATCTGTTGCATCAGCTGTGTTTGAGTAATCATTACTTCTGCCAAGTTAGGCGGTTGCGGTGGTTGCTGGTCGTTCTGCTGGTTCTGCTGTGGCTCCACTGCTGGTTCTACCATCTCCTCTTCCTGTTCCCCATCTGGTGCGTTGTCCTCGGGCTGGAGCACATCTGCTGCGCGTCCACGGCCCCTGCCTCCAACTGCAGCTGCTGCTCTTTCGCGACCACGACCTCTGCCACGTCCTCTGCCCCTAGCTGCCACTACTGTCTCTTCTTGCTCAGCTTCCTCAAATCGTGCAAGCAGTCGGTTGGATCTTCGGATCGACATCTTGCTGCGTTTTTCATAGAGCTGGTATAGTGGCGGTCAGGTAATGGTTCGGTTAGCGTAAACTAGGGTATGAGCTGCACACATGAAATAGACTCAACACTAGAGTACACTCAAGATGAACATCAATAAAACTGCAAGAACAACCACAAAGACTAAACACTCATAACAGCAATACACCATAGACATGAGTACTATCTCGAGGCAAGCTCCTGGAACCTTGAGGATTAGTACATCTAAGCGGATGCTACATTGCGGCTGAGCCAAAAGGTGGTCATGATCTACCAAGTCTCATCAAGATAGATACAAGTCTCATCACTACTGCTGACATCTTCCGATACTGCTTTCTGCATCTATCTCATGCTGCTGGAAGTGCCTGTGAGGCGCGCTGCCAACCTCACAGCCTCAGTCTCTGTCTGCTGCCCGTAGCATTAGTGACCTTGGCTGTCCAGGGATATTCGGTACTTCCATCTGCAACCGGGTGTGTACTCCCACACCAGGGCCATAGGTCCAGCCCTCGTAGAAGACGTTGTCCACATCTATCCCCACTGTACGCAGCACTTCCCTCAGTAGCACTGCCAAACCTCCACAGTCTGCACCAGTGGTCTTGATCTCCCGTCGTTCATCTGCTGGTCTTCTTGCCTCCATCTACCAGACAGTTAGTGGGTTGTTAGTAAGTTAGCAAGTTAATAAGGTAAGGTAAGGGTAAAAATTTTGTAAATAGTTGAGATGTACTTTTATATAGTTTTCAAATAGTCCAAGGAGTTTCATATAAAATAGAGGACTTAGTTAGAGCTTCTGTCCTAAGTTTCCGGTCTAAGGGTTACGCGCTACGGTCAAGTATGGCTCTGATACCTACTGAAACGAACCGGATTCTCGACGACAAGAATTCGACTCCCTGTACCCTCGAGATAGTCCCAGGAATAGCAACTATCTCGTACAGAACTCATCTCAGTCGAATATCACATCCATACAACGATAAAAGATCTAATACATGACATATATAAAACACAACGTCTCGTACAAGCCCTCTGGGCTAAATCGACAATAAGAAACAGCTACGCAGCGGTAGCTAGAACATCAGGGACCATTCCTCCATAGGCATCCTTGAGCGTAGCGCGCTCCCTTTAGTCGTACCACCCGTCCTGGTTGAACTCGTGCTCGGGGTCTTCACCTGAGAACCCAAAGTCTGTCCCCAAGGAAATGGGACAGGTTCACGTCACCAACCGTAATATGAAGCAAGCTTTAACGTGGCCTATTCTAAGGTATAGAAATAATCAAGGTTTGAGCCAGGGTTTTCCTATGCGAGCAGCAGCAATAACCCAAATTCATCTCATCACCGACTCCTTTCATCACAAGCACATCCACTCCCCAGATCCACCCATTAGCCTCACATTCACGTCGGGCACATCCTGCCACAGCAGGTTCCCGCAAACATCATCCACCAACACCTTTCACTCACTAGTCGACTCGGTGAGCTCCCTCCCCACCTTGTCTCATCAGCAACGCTGGACCAAACTCTCATAACCCAAATCAAGGATGAGGTAAGAAAGCAGATTCCCATGCTAGTCGGAACTTATCAGAATCGGGTCGTCCGTAACTGTGGACACGACTATACGTATAGTTTACACTCTACAGAGGTGGCACTCCAGGAATCCATCCGGGCTGCAAGGCTAGTCCGCAACCAACTTGAGACACAGCCCACAGCAGAGACCCTAAATAGTAACGGCGCCAATCCTGTCTCCCTGGGCTCGGGAAACATCCGATCTAACATCTGCCCCAGGGTCGTGAAACCTTCCCACCGGGGCCAGTCGGGGGCCGTGGTAAATCAGGGAGAGTACGCCGCAACGAGTCCCCCTTACACATATCAAACTCGAATCTCCTACAGGTCTGGCACCACACTAAGTAGGCTTGCTGGAACCCTCCCCATACTGGGTAGATGGTGAGCACGGTATTCCCACGTCCAAAGGTGGAACTCGACTCGGTCCTTAATTGTCGGTAAAGCGAGTATCAGCATCAAAAGCGATCCGCCGCAACGTCAATCGGCGCCCATAACAGGTATAGCCGCCCAAACTCCTCAAGTAACCAAGTATCCAAAACTATGTACCCGCAACAGGTACTCCGTAGGGACTGCCGGAGTGCAGTCCCCAAGCACCTCGATCAAACGATTGAGTTGTTATTACTCGCTTACACCGCCTAGGTGCTCTACTCCTCGCATACCACCCACAAATCACGCCTCCCAACACATGCATAGCATAGCATATTTCATAAAGTGAGTAGTAGGTAGCAAGGTAACAGGATATTAACAAAGGCAGTGCAGGTTTATCATGCGAGTAAAGTAAAGTGCTAGCATACTAGTTTGCATGTCTAATAGGTATTTTAGAGATTGATCGGGCGTGAACCTGGGCAAAGGTCTTCGTCCTCGTCAAAGCAGTTGTCGTAGTGGTCCGGCTCCTCCTGACTCTCCGGAGCTCCTAAGGTTGCGTAAACATAAATAAGGCGCGGCTACTAGCAAAGAAACACCAAGACAATGAGGAAAGAAGAATCAAGAATCACCAAACTGTACACTAACGCGTAGGTCATGATTTTAGAAAAATATAAAAACTGGTTTCATATTTTTCTGAGCTGCGGTTGATTTATTATTAATTTTTGAAGTTTAAATCATTTTCTGAAATTATTAAATAATTTCCGAAAAAGAAAAACAGCAAAAATCAGCCTGCTGACGTCATTATGACGTCATGCTGACGTCAGCAGTGGGGTCAACCTATGCTGACGTCATCGTGGGCCCGGATGACATCAGCGTTGACTCGGTCAACGCTGACCAGTCAACGGTCAGCGGGGTCAGCGGTCAGTGGGGCCCACATGTCAGTCTCCTAGGGCCGCTGAGAGGTGGGGCCGGTCTGTCAGCGCGGAAGAAAAAGAAAAAGGAAAAGATAGCTGGGCTGGAACTGGACCGAAAGTGATTGGGTCGAGAAAAGTTCAAGGATGGAAACCAGACTTTGATGAAAGCTTTAGGCCCAGGAAAACGAGGATTAGATCTGAACGCGCAGGATAGTTCGAGGGGCGAAACTAGACTTAATCAAAGGAATTCGGCCCACGAAGGCTGGCTGCGGGATTCGCTCTGGTGGACTTGGTCCACCGTGAGCCGTGAGTGCGGTGCACGTGAACCAGGCGTACGGGATCAAATTATGGCCGACTCGGGATCTTCTGTGTTGTGCTGTGTGTGGTGATGGTGTGGTCCTTCGTGTGGCTTGGCCACGGCGCGACGCGACATGCGCGGTGCGCACTGGCGTGCGGCCAGCGGCTCTGTCGACGGCGGCGATCACCGGAGTTGGCTCGGTTGGGTCCAAGAAGCGGTGGAGAAGCTCGGCTAGGGCTCCGCGAGGCCAAACGTCAGGGAAAAGGTGGGGGCTTGGTTGTGGTTTGGGCTTCCCAACACGAACGGCGGCGGCGTCGTGGGGAAGACGATGGGCTCCACCACTCCTTGCTCCGGCTTCCGCTCAACCTTTCCCCACCTCCTCTCCCACTCCTCACCCCTCGCGATTGGAACAGGATGAAACCCCAAAGGGGCGGCGCGGCTTGGGGAAGAAGAAGGCCGGCGGGGGGTTTTATAGGGCGGCGGCTGCTAGGGTTCGGGCACGAATGGCGAGATGGATGTTGTGGGTGGCCGCGGACACGCGTCCGCATCGCATCGGGCCGCACTGGGGTTGATGGGATAGGCTCGGCGGGAGAGAGCAGAGCGACGCCGGCGCGGGGAAGGAAAGAGAGGGGGAAGAAGAAGGCTGCCAGGTGGGGTCCGCACGTCAGAGAGAGAAGAGGAAGACGCGGAGGCGACGCGTGGATCGGCTGGGCCGTTGCTGGGCCGCAAGGCCGGCTAGGCTGGGTCGGCTGATTGGCTCGGGAAAAGAATTGGAGGAGGTTTTCCAGACTTGGGTTAGGAGATTCGGCCCGAGAAGAATAGTTTGGATTTGATTTAGTTTGAGTTAGTTTTTGTTTAATTCAAATCTAGGATTTAAATTCAAACCAACCAAAAACCCAACAAAACCAAAAGAACTCCAAATCACCACTATTTGATCCTTAGCACTTCAAATTATTTTTAATTTAATTTAATTTAAATTTGCCTAAGAGAAAAGGGAGCAAATAGAAACAATCTTATATGTTTGTAGCATGCACAACAATTCACCAAAAAATTTTAAAATTTACTTTTTCGCATTCAACAAATCCTAGGGGAAATTTAGGGTTGTTACACGCCGTATCGAGTATCCCTATCAGTATCGGAGAATCGGGGTAACACAGGTGACAAATCTACAAATAAAGTCATAAAGAACTGGCAATTCATTTCAGCCGTACTGTTCTACAGTGTCTTTGCCCTCCATGACACAGCTTATGTTGAGGTATCCTCTTCTTTTATTCTCTGTTTTCGAATCATATATAATTAAGTGATATCGACAATAATTTCTTTAATAGCAATTGAATACTAGTAGATGCTAGTAATATAATTGTGACCCTACAAATAGCAGTGCTAAGCTACAAATGCATCGAGAATCATAATATGTTCTCTAAATATCATCTTCAGACGTTTTCACTCTGGGCAGTGAGCAGCAGAAAACTCCGGGGTCTGAACTTAACATCCCAGGATGTTGGTACTGTGCTAGCCATCTCAGGTATGTGATAATTTTCCAAGTTTTTATGCAAATGGTTATTCTACATGAGAAGAACAACCAGTTCCAAAAAGGGAAGAAAAACAGAACCTGTAAACCGAATTAAAGATACACATAGCAATTGTCTTTACCACTCCCAGTAACCTTGCCATCGAATTATTTACCATACAACAAATTCATTTAATTCTTGTAGGGTGTGGTCTTCTGCTATATCAACTTGCTGTTTATCCTGTCATGGCCAAGTATTTCGGACCAATAAGGCCATTACGTCCCGCTGTGGTATGTGAGAAATACATCATTGTGAGATTTGCTTCAGTACACCACTTGTAAAAGGAAAATCAAGAATATGAGAGAGTAGTTTAATATTAGGTGCACAAATAAATATGTGTCAACCTAAAAAAATCAAAACTGATGGGGGAGAATAGTGATTTGATTTGGAAGAATATCTGTATTTTTATTAAGAAGATTCTTCACTTGCATTTATTCTTTCAAGTACCATCTTCGAATGGGTGTCTGATTTGTAGGCCTTGTCTATACTTCTCCTCACGACATATCCCTTCATGGCAAACCTACAAGGGCTGGAACTCAAAGTATTAATCAACATAGCTTCTCTTTTGAAGAATGTTTTCTATGTGAGTCAGCTTCTTTTATCCATATAAAAATACATGCCAATTTTAAACAATTGAATAAATTTGGATGTATAATTGAACGAAACAGGCCACGATTAATATTGCAAGCAACATTCTGCAAAACACCGCAGTGGTAAGAACCAATCCTTTCTGATAGGCTCATTTGTTTCAATACATTTTCTCTTCATTTTTCTATATTCTAGCTTATGCTATGAAACATATGCAGACACAAGAACAGAGAGGTGTTGCGAATGGTATCTCTGTGACTCTAGCGTCAATGTTCAAAGCTGTCGCTCCAATGACAGCTGGAATTTTGTAAGCACTGCATTTTCTGGGGTGGGGGGTGTGGGTCTGGAGTCTGGACAAAAATTACTGGTTTCCTTTTCCCAACTACTGAGCTTCTTTTCTTGCTATTTACAGGTATTCATGGTCTCAGAAGCACATGGCTGGGCTGTTCTTACCAGGTATATAAACAATGTATACAGACATAGCTACATGCGATGGATATTGTTACCTGTACGATGGAAGGCAGCTAAAACGCAACAAATTACTGAGTTCATTCTTGTTTGATGACTTGTCAAAAATCCAGGCGATCATATGCTGTTCCTGATGATAAACATGGTGTCGATAATTGGACTAATTTTGACGTTCAAGCCGTTTTTCTCCATGTCAAATGCATTGAAGGGTTCATAACTGTGTAAATTTAGTTGTCTCTTGTGGGTTTAGATCGGGGGCACTGGCAGATTGCAGGCCTCTTGTCGGTTTAATGGCTGTATGCCAACTAATAAAAAGCTGGGGGCTTGGATCCCTGAGCTTATACTTTGTAATAAGACTATTGTAGTTGTGGATGTACAATGTCCAGACGTTTGGAGCCAACATGATGTGTGTATGTGTGCTTGCATTTTGCTGCATTGCTCCAACCCCTGAGTGCTTCAGCTTTAATTTAGGTCAGTTGACAGTTGGTAAAGTTTCTCATGTCCATCTTGATTCGAGTCCTCAACTCAGTGTGAGTGTTTGTATTTTTCTGAATTTGTTCTAGGATTTAATCAGTGCTATACTTCTAGTGGTAGGCAACATTGTTGAATTAACTAGGTCTTACCAATTTATTTCAGTTAATCAAATAAAATTAAAAGGGCATACAGTTAATGCTAGAGAGTTGCAAAAGCATTTAATCCTGCATGGGAAATTAAAAGAGATTATAAATGAGGATTGATGGTTCATTCTTGGCTCAACTACATCTCTTAGTGAGAATTGATGACTTAATTAAACAGTAAATTAATTCTTGACCATTATGTCATTTATTTTCATCCGTTACACGTAATTGATGACGTGCATCATCTATACAAGAGGAGGCGCCCCTCCCATGCTGACAGAGGGAAACCTCTTAGATGCCTAGGTACTCCTGCTCAGGAGACCTCTCTCTTCTCCACCGCTTGTTCTTCTGCTATTGCTGCAACATATATAACCAACGCAAGCACTTTCTTGTGTAGACGGACCTCCAAGAGCATCCTGCCTTGGGATAGACAAGCGATGATATTTTTGCGAAGTTTACAACTAGAGTACTCGCTAAACAATTACTTCCTGGTGGTTATCTTCCTTGTCCAGATTTTGTCAGGAAATTCTATGTAATTTGAATTATGGAACATTCGGCTATCGGCATGCATCTGCAGGAGCTGCAGAATGAAGTTTGACTCGATGCCTAGAAGAAGTGGAATAGTACCATTGGCCAGTGGGAAATCATTCCACGTCATCATCCACTATGCACCATATCACTATTCACTATAGACCATGTCATTATCCACTAGACCATCTATTTATTCTTCAACCGATTTTCTGTGACCACATTTTTGTGAGTAGCAATTACAAATAACAGGAGTAGAAATTACATGTATGATCAGTCATACTTCCATGTATAATGTTTACTAAAGAACATTGCAATGCAATCAGTTTGGTGTTTTTACTTTCACATTTGACTCTAAGATTTTGTTTAACAAATTCCGGCAGCAACGTGCAGGGTATCACCTAGTTGATTAAACAACGAAGGCCAGCACAGATAGTCGGAGGTGATTAAAATAAAGAAAAAAGGAGTATGGCATGACTCTTGGCCTACATTATGAGCAAGGAGTTCGGATAATTATGCAGATTGATCTCTTTAAGAGCGGATCGGAAGGGAGCTTAATTTTTTGAAGAAACAGGAGGGGAGTCCCCTACTGATTATATTAAATAATTAGCAAAACACAAAAAGGAAAATAAATTACAAGCAAGAGTCAAGCCATTGTTCAATAAGCGGAAAATAGCTACTTTTTGCCCTGAACAAAAGCTGAGCAAAAAACTTCTTGAAGGAAGGCCCAACAGCTTCCACACTTGGCTGAACATGCTCAAAGATCAAGTCATTCCGAGACTTCCAAATGCTCCAACTCATCAAGACAATTATCTCCATGAAGAAGGGAACTCCTAGTTGCTGTTTGAGGAGTTCAAAGGTCCAAAAAGGATCCAATGGATCAGCAATATCTAGATTCAACAGATCCCAACAACTCCTTGCAAAAGAGCACCCAAGGAAGAGGTGTTGCAAGGTTTCTTCGGTTGCAATATTACAAAGAACACAGTTGTAAGAAGGCAGTTCCATTTCTTTCCTCTTTAACAACCCCCTTGTGTTGAGTCTATCATGAAGCAAAAGCCAAAAGAAGGCTCTATGATTGGGTTGGCAAGATGATTTCCATAGCCACTTAAACGCAGGATGAACCTCTCGATGCCCTGTCAGAGTCTTGTAGGCCCTTGATGCACAAAAATAAGGACTGTTCCAGATATATGTCCAAATATCAGACTCATCAGAGCTTTGCAGCTCATCAAGGTGAGTCTGCAACACAAGATATTGCTGGAAAGCTGCCTCTGAAAGTGGAACATGCAAATTATGATGTAGGTGTGGTAGCTGCTTGGCTTTGTGAATGCACTACCAGAATCCTTCACATCCGCCCGCCTCCTCCGCCTCGACCATTTTTGGACCTGGTGCTGATGGGGCTTCAGCACCGGGTCCAACGGCTAGGAGCGGGGGTGGCGCGTGGATGTGTCAGGGTGGACACATTAGCACCGAGTCGTGGCGAGACCCGGTGCTAATGCCCCCCTTTAGCACCGGGTGCAGCAAGCAACCGGTGCTAATATGCCGAGGCCATTTAGCACCGGTTGCTGGCTGCACCCGGTGCTAAAGGGTGCGCATTAGCACCGGGTCTTGCCACGACCCGGTGCTAATGTCTCCCTCGGCCGAGCCAGCTGAACACTTAGGCGCTGTGTTCATGCTGCTCGGCCGTGGGAGGGGAGGTGCTGCCCAAATTTTTTTCAAAATTTGTGAAGAATCTACTCATCTAAGGAGCACTACAAGGTACACTCTTTCATTCTCTAATATGACCCTGCATATTACTCATACATATATACAATTGTATACTTTTATTGTTGACTTATATATATCCTAATATTTGAATCTTTCAGCTAAGGCCGGGGTTGTACAATGCAAGCGGCCCTTATAGGAGAGAGAAAACTAAGGTCCTGTTTGGCAGACCTCCCTAATTTCTTCGATGAATTTAGGAGGAGCTCTGTCAAACAGTTTTTTTAGAGAGAAGTGATTCTGTGAAGTAAACTAAGACGTTGGGAGCTGAAAAAGTAGCTTTTCCTGATTCATAGATTCTCCATCTTAATTTTGAGAGTAGCTAATAACCTCCTAACTCGTTAAAAACCGATTATATATCTCTCTAGCCAATAGAAAGCATCTAATCTCAACTAAAACATTTTTAAAGACTTATAATACTCCTCCGCCATCATCAATTGAGTAGATCAAGATACAATTAATGAGTTGAGTAGCATGGTCAAATGTTTTCAACCACCACCGATTAGCTACACGATCCAAAAACTTTACCTAGCTGTATTGTTTAGCTAACACTAATACAAACCTCTATTAATTAGTTAGTTAAATTTTATTTGGGTGCATTCATATAGAAACCTTAGTTTCTTATAATACCATGTCTATATATATATGAAACGCGTATAGTTATACATGTAATACCATTCATACCTAACCTCTAATTCTTCCTGTAGAAAAAACAAAAGAGTGAAAATTTTGGGGTGACTACCAACGTGCATCACGACGAGATTTGGCACGTTATACTGATTTAGCCCGACAAGTCACATCATCCGTATCTGGACAGATCAGGCGGGCCCATGATTTAAGAACGTGCATTCAAAACATTGAAAGGTACAACTCAACAACATATTTTATTTTTTGGCATGTGTATAAACTGACTATAGTGACTAGCAGAAAAAGAAACCCCCACGTGTGTAGGTGTCAACTTCATTGTCATGCACAGGAATAATTATGGCATTATTAAGTTTGTTGGTATTGATAAAATGTATATATAGAAAAAGATCGAAAACACATAAAAATAATTTGAATTGAAACATGCATGCATGCCATATGGAGTACGTATTGTATATTTGTTATTGGTTAATAATGCAGATGAATAGACAATGGATGTACGGGGACCCCCACGCTCAGGCCTTCCGTGATGGCCTTAGGACGTTTCTCGATGCCGCCGAGGCTAACAGGACGCCGTCCGGTTTCATGTTCTGCCCATGCACCCATTGTAAAAATATACAATCGTACAAACAAAGAGGTTGTCTTCAAGTGCATTTGATGAGGCACGGTTTCATGAGGAATTATTCTGTTTGGACGAAGCACGGTGAAAGAGGAATTCTAATGGATGAAGATGAAGAAGACGAGGCCGATGACGACATTCCGTTATTGGCTCAATACTACGGTTCCTTTGCATATGCTGCAATGGGTGATGCCGATGAGGAAGATGTTGCTCGGGAAGGCGATGCTCAGGAAGATGTTGCTCAGGAAAATGAACCTACTGATGGGCTCGGGCAAATGTTGCGTGATGCCGAGAAAGACTGCGGCAATGATAAGGAACTAAAAAAGATACAGCGCATGTTGCAGGACCACAAGACTGACCTGTACCCAGATTGCAAAGAGGGGCTAAAGAAGTTGGGTAGCACACTTGAACTTCTGCAGTGGAAGGCAGCAAATGGTGTTACTGATAAGGGTTTCGAGGAGCTACTGAAACTCGTAAAGAAGATTCTTCCAGAGGGTAACACATTGCCATCGACAACGTATCAAGCAAAACGTGTTGTTTGCCCTCTCGGTTTGGAGGTGCAGAAGATACATGCGTGTCCTAATGACTGTATCCTCTATCGCGGACAGTACGAACACTTGGATCGTTGTCCGGTTTGCACCTGCGCGCGATACAAGATCAGGCGGGACGACCCTGGTGATGTTGGGGGAGAGCGTTCTAAGAAAAAAATCCCTGCGAAGGTGATGTGGTATTTCCCTCTGATACCCCGTCTGAAGCGTTTGTTCAGGAACAAAGACCATGCCAAACTGATGCGCTGGCACAAAGAAGAACGTAGCAGGATGGCATGTTGAGACACCCGGCCGATGGATCCCAGTGGGAGGAACATCGACAGAGCATTCCCAGAGTTTGATGCTGATTCGAGGAATGTTAGGCTTGGGTTAAGTACCGATGGCATGAACCCTTTTGGTTGAAATGAGCAGTAGTCATAGCACTTGGCCCGTGACTGTTTGTATCTACAACCTACCCCCCTGACTCTGCATGAAGCGGAAAGTTCATTATGATGCAGTGCTCATTGAAGGCCCAAAGCAACCTGGCAACGACATTGATGTGTATCTAAGACCATTGGTTGACGAACTTTTGCAGCTGTGGAAGAATGAAGGTGTTAGCGTGTGGGATGAGGACAAGCAGGAGTAGTTTGACCTTCGAGCACTGCTTTTCATAAGCATCAACGACTGGCCTGCACTAAGTAACCTATCAGGACACAATCAAACAAAGGATATAAAGCATGCACTCACTGTTTAGAGGAAACCGAAAGCATGTATTTGAAACATTGTCGTAAAGTTGTGTACATGGGTCACCGTCGATTCCTTCCGGCGAAGCATGAGCTACGAAATAAATGTGCGCATTTTGGCGGAATGCTGACCGCCGTACAAAGCCGAGACACCGGAGTGGAGAAGAGCTATTTGATATGGTGAAGGACCTACACGTGGTGTTTGGCAAGGGAGATGGAAGCCAGGCTGCTCCGACGGGCGAGGATGGTCGTGCCGCGATGTGGAAGAAGAAGTCTATCTTTTGGGAGCTACCTTATTGGCAACGTTTAGAGGTCCGTAACGCGATTGATGTGATGCATCTGACGAAGAATCTTTGCGTGAACTTGATAAGCTTCCTGGGTACTTATGGGAAGCCAAAAGATACATTGAAGCACGTCAGCTAATATGAATATAGAGTCGGCCGAAACGCATTAGAATACACATGTATTAGAATATATACGTATATAGACGTGCACGCATGGCTACTGAAAAAAGCAAAAAAAAAAGAAATCCGGGGTCTTTAGCACCGGTTTCAGGCAGCAACCGGTGCTAAAGGCAGGCCCTTTAGCCTCGGATTAGTTGCACCGGGTGGGAAACCCGGTGCTAAAGGGCTTTCCCACCCGGTGCAGATGTTGATCATTCTGGTAGTGATGGTCAAAGTTTTGATTTTTGCAAATGAATATAACTCAGGAAAAGAGTGCCTTGGAATCCCTCCTGACCATATATCATCCCAGAATAGGCAAGTCCTTCCATCTCGCACTGAAACAGCAGCTAAACCTTTGAACATATCAAGCAGTTTTAACATGTCTCGCCACCAAAAGGAACCCTTTTTGGTATGACCAGGCACTTTGCCATTCGAGTAGTGTTTCTCCCAGACTAACTTGACCCAGGGAATATCATCATGATTCATAAATTTGTGCCAATTTTTTAGTAATAAGGCCTCATTCTGCCTTCTCAAATCCAAGACTCCCAGGCCACCTTCTGCCTTTGGCAATGTAACAAGCTTCCAGGCTGCCTTGGGGGGCTTCTTTGCGTTTATTTCTGCACCTCTCCAAAGGCAATTCTTCCTGAATTTATCCACTTATTTAATGACAGTACCTTGCAACCGAAAGACGCACATGAAAAAAGTTGGGAATGCTGTTAATACTGAATTTGTGATTTCTAGTCTCCCAGCCTGCGAGAGAAACTGTGATGTGCAGACCAGACGTCGCTCACAACGAGAAACCAGGGGCCAAAAATCTTCCACCCTGAGCTTAATCGAGGAGGATTCTACACAAAGGAAATTAGAGTCCATGTATCTTAATGTTAGCTTGTTTAGATTTTATTCTTTAGCAAGTTTGGTGTGCCGGACCGGCTAGGAGTCATTAGTGTAGGGTATGAATATGTACTCCCGTCCATAGTTAAAAATTTCATCTCTTGATCAATCAACACACTTATTTTGTTCATGGTTCAACGCCAAGCCCTAGGAGTAGGTGTAATGTAGTTTTTTCGACGAGTTCTTCAGCAAGCAGGGCTACGACATCATGATCTCCGTATTGCTCGCAAGCTTCATCTTCATCAAGTTTTCTAGGCTTTGATTAAGGGTGCATCGCTTTAATCTCGTCTAGACTACTTAGTTAATAGGTTTGATTTAATTCGATGAATTGAGTGACCTTTCGATTATGTTAAATCACTCACCAATTATCTTTTGCATTTGTTGCTTAATTGTTATTAACCGATAGTTTCTTGTCATTGCTTTATTTTAGTTCTTATTGTACTTTATCTTGTTATTATTAGATATCAATGACTTGTAGATTTTATTTATCACTCTGCTGTCGTTGCTGTCTCGGTTAGGTCCGATCCAATTGGTAGTGACCGTAAATTAATTGTTATCAGTTTGTTGATTCTTTTTGTGATGAAATAACTGTTCAGTAATCCCTAAATTTCTATCGAACTATTGGCCAATGGCTCATTCGTTATGTTATGTTTTATTTTATAAAATTCTCATGGCCATCCCATTCCGGTCAATATACGATTATTGGCTAATATTCTATATTCAACCGATATGCAACCAAGGCGATGCAGTGCTGTCGGCCACTAGCTACCACATCAACACCGGCCACTTCGGGGTTTTGAATTTTGAGATCCGGTTTTCTCGGAGGGCGAAGGAGTGGCGACGGGGGTTCTCGTGTGGCTTTTGTCGCCGGCCAACGTCGTCTGCCCGGTGCATGGCGCTGTACAGGAGCGAGGGGATCGCGGGAGTGTGGTGATCGGCGCTGGTCGTCACCAGGTGCAGCTCCGATCCGGTGTGAATTGGTCGTTGGTGCATGGCGCTGTAGCAGTCCACATATCCTAGTTGCTTCTGGTCACTCGTGGCTTGCGCTGGTTGTTGGAATGTGCATCGATGAAAGGGAGACAGCCTAAGGATTGCTCCCGTGGGTGAGCTTCGCCGGCGGTGGACAAACTCGACGGCCTCGGCTGATCTTCATCGCAGGTATGTGTCAGAAGAGTTAACGGACGACGTGTTGGATGAGGAGTTAGATAATGTGGGGTGGGCGTCATCACCAACGTCCCAACGAAAAAGCGCTGATCCTTTATTTGGTTCCAGACCAAATGGATTTGGCAATTGATTTTGGGAAGATGACGTTGTTTCCATGAATACCGATGATGATCAGCCTCGCTCGTTCGCCGTCGACGGCATCACTATGTCGCAGGGCAAAAGAGGCTGGATTTTCGTGGGCACAAATTGACCAAACCACGAGACTGCTAGAAAATACCGAAAGCGGACAGTTGATTTACTCCAAGCCAACTCCGACGAACTTGGATAGTTCGACATTGATGGCTCGGAACATTGTTCATACGCTGTTTCAAGATTGTAACGATCCGTGGGAACATGGAAAGGTCCGCTTCCGAGCCCAAGGGTCTCTCCCTCGCTGACACTTGGGGACTGGCCGGTTAAGGATTACCGAGGAAAATCCATTCCTCGCCGGCGATCACCGGAGTGTGACCCCAGGCGACACGGAGGATTAACCTCGGCCCTAACGGCGACGAACACGGGCGCGCGTGCTCCTGCACGTAGGGTGCCGATTACCGTATGGACTGGTTCTAGTTGGGCTTGTTTCCATCTCAATTCATGTGTGGGCCGGGCCCTGGCATGCCGTGGAAAACTCCCCACCCAATTCAGATCACGCCACGCTTCTGCCGTCCACCCTAATCACGTACAGCCTTCCCTAATCGCGGCCGCCGCTACCGTCTCGTACGCCGACGCGGTACGAGGCACGATGGTCAGCTGTGGTGCGAATGGTTCTCAGGGCATGGGGCGTGGTGGTTCTGGTGTTGGAGGAGGAGGAGGGTTCGCTGGTGGTTCGAATCTTGGAGCGACGGCGGCATTCGCACAGGGGAGCGGAGGGAACACAGTCGGCTCCGACCTGGGATTGAACGCCCAGCAGCGCGGCAGCGGCCAGGTGCCGTTTGCGCAGGGGGGCTGTGGACAGACGATGTTCCCACAGGGCAGCGGCATAAGTCAGCAAGGAGTCTCGACAGGTGCAAATCAACAACAGTTTGGCATGGCTGGTAACGGTGGCTTTCATCAACAGAGCTACCAAAATCAGCATCTGCATGGGGGTTTCGTCGATGGCAGTTTTCACCCGGGCAATCAAGCAGATTCTTTTGGACATGGGAATGTGCATGGGAATTATGGTGGTGCGCCTCGGTTTGATCCAGGATATGGAGGAGGCCGTGGATGGTCACGGCAGCGCGGACGGGGTCGTGACTATGGTCGTGGCCGGCACAATATGGGTCGTGGTGCTGTTCCGCAACAGGCTAGACAGAGACAGCAGTTCAACCAGTATGCCAGCACTCTAATGCAGGTCGGTCATGGGCAATATGGTGGGCAGAATGTTGCTGGTCAGCAAGCACAGGGAGGAGCGCAGGTCTTGGGTGCACCATAGGCCCCTGGTGCACATGCGGCGAAGATGAGTCAGGAGGTCCAGCAACATCAGATGCATACACGTACAGAAGATGAGGCCGGATGCGGGAGCAGCGGTGCAGATTGTTGGCAAGGTTGGGTTAGCATCGGAGGGTGCTGGAACTTCTCAGGTCAAAGGGAAACAAGAGGAGTTGCTCGATGAGGGGAAGGCAGTCAAAAAGAACAAAACCTACTGTCACAGATGTTGCACCAAGGGACATTTAATGGCAGATTGCACGTCAGCGATTTTTTGCCAGATATGTGAGAGTGATGATCATGTGGCCGCCAAATGTCCCCTAAAGAAGAATCGTCCGATGGCACATTTGGTGGGTTCTGGTGCTGATAACTTGGGGGTTTTTTATATTCCTCATGGTCCTATTCCCATGAGCAGGAAAGACAGTAATACAGCACTGGTTAAGGTACATGGGGGTAACTTGACAGAGGAGCAGCTGGTTGGGCATCTAAAGCGTTTAGTTCTGGGTAATTTTCAGTGGAACATTCAGCTTCATGCACCTAACGTTTAGATTGCTCCTTTCCCTACAAAAGCAGAGTTACAGCGCACTGTGAATTTTGGGTCGGCAGATCTCAAGAATGGTATGCTACTGAAATTTGAAGAGTTTGAAGAGGAAGAAAATTTTGGGCATGATATACCTACTGTCTGGATGAGGGTGACTAACTTGCCGAGCGTACTGCGAACATATGAGGTCCTATGGGCAATTGGGACTATGTTTGGTGCGACCATGAAGGTGGATATGATTTCTACTAGCAAGAATAAGTTTGGTCGTTTTCAGGTTGCAGTGCTTAATCCGACAGCAGTGCCAACACAGATGGATATGGTAATTGGAAAAAGGTATTTTGAATTACAATTTGTTGTTGAACCTTATAAGATGAATGAAGAATCATCCTCTAAGGTGAATATGGATGTGGATAAAGATGGAGAGGGGGGTAATGGCAGGGATCCGAAAGGGAAAGACAGATCAGGGGATGATAAAAAAGGCAAGGCCACAATTGGTGAGTCTAGCACATCTGCCATGGCGCCACCACCACCGGGTAGTACAGGAACAGAGGAGGCGATGGAGAGCAGTGGGCAAGGGGTAGATGGACAGCTGGTCGATGATATCTCCTTTGACAGTGATGCTGATGACCTTTTGGATGAGTCGGATGCAAGTCGTATAGTGCTTGCTACTCAGGGTCAAGAGGTTCGGGATGCTGCGGAGGCACATGCAGGGCAGGTTGCGCCATCAGTAAATTCGGCCGTTGTTGTTTCTGTGACACGGGAGGGTACTCACCAGGGAGTGCAAGCCATGGAGCAGGGCTTGGAACAGGCAGTGGAGGGCGGTGCTGAGGAGGATCAGTTGGTGGCGGAGCCTACAAGTCCGGCGTTGGGTCCTTTGCTTGTATAGGCTTTGGCTAGAGTCAGGGAGATGGAGGAAGAACCGGCCAACAAAGCACAGGTGATGGATCTATCACTGTTCGAGGCTAAGGCGGGCTCTTTTTCTACACCTGAAAGGAAAAGCCTGAGGAGGGCGAGTTCGAGTAATGAAGATTCCATCGAAAGGGCATCTAGACTGATGGCTAAGAGGAATCTTGAGGGTACCTCTCTTAATAACTCCTTTCTTTCTTTTGGTAACAAGCAAGTTACAGATAATTTGCACAGTATTGATATTTCTCTGGGTGTGGGGGAGGCTACTGTTCAATCTTATGTCTTGCTTATTAAGAATGTAGAGAGGGACAGAGTTAAATTACCTACTGATAAACTGGATTCTGATAGCCAGATTGTTCTAGATGACTTGGATTCCGATCTTGATTTACTTGTGGTTTCTAATATTTGTGGGGATTTAGTCGATGAGGTTGTGCAAGATGATAGGGATGAATCCTCGGATCATCTGGGAACTATCTATCACAATAAGAATCGTCCTAAACCAATCACAGCTAAAGCTAAAAATAGGAAAGTCGCGTCCAAGAAACAAATTGTTTTTCGATGAGGGGAATTTTCTGGAATAGCAGAGGTCTAAGAGACTTGGCTAAGCTTAATTTTCTTTATGAAACTTCTATAGAAAAAGATCATCTTAAGAAAAGTTTGAAGGTGGAGAATTTTTTGTAAAGGCTCATCTTAAGAACAAAAGCGATGGTTTTCAATGGGTTCTAACGGCAGTTTATGGTGCTGCTCAACAGGAACTCAAAGATAGCTTTCTCGCTGAATTTGTTATAGCTTGTTCCATTGAATCAAAACCTCTGTTGACTGGAGGTGATTTTAATATTATTAGGAACCCTTCGGAAAAAAGTAATGATATATTTGACAGTAGTTGGCCTCTTTTGTTTAATGCGTGTATTGAAACTCTTAATCTTAGGGAATTAGAGCTTTCAGGGCGAAAATTTACATGGGCTAGTTCAACTTCTATTCCTACTTTTGAAAAATTAGATAGAATTTTGGTCAGCACTGAGTGGGAGCAAAAATTCCCATTTTCATCAGTCGAGGCTCTCTCTAGAGATATTTCAGATCATACCCCACTTTTGCTTGATACTCGTCAAGCTGCCCATAGAGGGAATTCACCTCTCTTCAAATTTGAATTGAGCTGGTTCTTTTGGGATGGCTTTCACGACAGGGTTGCAAAGGTTTGGAATGATACTATAAGAGGAGCAACGCCGTTTCAGAGGTGGCAAAACATGATTAGAGCTGTTTGTAAATTTTTAAGAGGTTGGGCTAAGAATGTAGTAGGAGAAGATAGAAGAAAAAAATCCTTTTTGTCTAATCATTTAGATGTACTTGATCGCAAAGCTGGAACCTGTCTTCTTTCTACACAAGAATTGGAATATAAGCATTGTCTTTTATCTCAATTAGCCAAGTTGCGAAGAGATGAGGAGCTTTATTGGCTCCAAAGGTCCAAGACAATGAGACTATTACAAGGAGATGACAATACAAAATATTTCTAGTTATTGGCAAATGGTAGACATAGAAAGACCCGTATTTTCCAGTTAGAGCAAGAAGAAGGGGTTATTGTCGATGATGATAGTTTGAAAGTGTACATCACAAATTATTACAAAGGCCTTTTTGGTGATCCGGTTATGAATAACTTCACTATGGATGAAACTATTATAGAGGATATCCCTCAAGTTTCAGATATAGAGAATAAGCTATTAACGGATATTTTTAGTGAGAAGGGGATCAAAGAGGCTATTTTTCAGATGGAACATAATAAGGCACCAGGACCAGATGGTTTCCCTGCTAAGTTTTATCAGTTTTTTTTGGGAAACCATTAAGGGGGATTTGTTGGCATTATTTAGTGAGTTCCACCTTGGTAATTTACCTCTACACAGTCTTAACTTTGGAGTGATCACCCTTCTGTAGAAAAAAGATGAAGCCATTAAAATTCAACAATTTACACCAATATGTTTGCTAAATGTAAGTTTCAAGATTTTCACTAAGGTTCTCACCAATAGAATTTCTCTGATTCCTCATAAGGTCATTAGACCCTCACAAACAGCCTTTCTTCCTGGCCATTATATCATGGAGGGGGTTGTGATTTTACATGAGTCAATTCATGAGATGCAGAGGAAAAAGGAGAGTGGTGTCATTTTAAAACTTGACTTCGAGAAAGCCTATGATAAAGTGAAATGGCCTTTTCTTCAACAAGTATTAAGAATGAAAGGGTTCTCTCATAAATGGTGCTCTTGGATTAATCAAGTGATGACTAAGGGGAGCCTTAGTGTTAAAGTAAATAATGATTTAGGTAATTTCTTTCAAACCAAGAAAGGGGCCAGACAAGGTGATCCGCTCTCTCCTATTTTATTCAATATCATTGTGGATATGCTAGCGATTCTGATTGAAAGTGCCGAAGAGGCAGGACAAATCTCAGGAGTGGTTCCCCACTTAGTTGATGATGGGTTGTCTATTTTACAATATGTGGATGACACTATTTTTTTTTAAAAGATGATTTAGGACAAGCTAAGAATTTGAATCTGTTACTCTATGCTTTCGAACAACTATCTGGTCTTAAAATTAACTTCCATAAAAGTGAGATGTTCTGTTATGGGAATGCAAAAGAAAACGAAGGAGAACTCTCTCAAATCTTTGGTTGTGAGAAAGGTTCATATCCTTTTAGATACTTAGGAATTCCCATGCATCATCGTAAACTTAGTAATGCGGATTGGAGGGCTGTGGAGGAAAGATTTCAAAAGAAACTTAGCTGTTGGAAAGGAAAGATGTTATCTGTTGGAGGTCGTTTGGTGTTGATTAACTCTATTCTTAGTAATTTATCTATGTTCATGCTGTCATTCTTTGAGGTGCCAAGAGAGGTGTTGAAGAAACTAGATTATTTTAGATCTAGGTTTTTTTTTTGGCAAAGTAATGAGCATAAACTGAAATATAGACTTACAAAATGGAGTATTCTTTGTACACCAAAGGATCAGGGAGGGCTAGGTATTCTTAATTTAGACATTCAAAATAGGTGTCTTTTGAGCAAGTGGTTGTTTAAGCTTATTAATGAAGATGGGATGTGGCAACAGCTCCTTAGGAAAATGTATCTGAGAAATAAAACTATTACGCATGTTGAACATGTACCTGGAGATTCTCATTTCTGGTCGGGCCTAATGAAGGTCAAACTAGAGTTTCTAAGTATGGGCAAGTTCAATCTAGGCGATGGTTCTCAGATAAGATTTTGGGAGGATGTCTGGTTGGGTAATGTTGCTTTTAAGTTTCTATATCCTGGTCTTTATAACATAGTTAGGAGGAAAAGTGATACGGTGCACTCAGTTTTGAGTTCCACACCTCTGAATGTCTCCTTTAGAAGGTCGTTGTCGCGAGAAAACTTGATATCATGGTATATTATAGTGGCCTCAGTCCTACACATAAACCTTTCTAATTTGAGGGATCACTTTAATTGGCTGCATACTCCAAATGGGTCGTTTTCTGTCCGTTCGATGTATAGAACTTTGACCTATTATAATGTGCCCCCGAGGAGACATATAATTTGGAAGCTTAAACTGCCGCTTAAAATTAAAATATTTATGTGGTATATTATTAAAGGAGTCACCTTGACTAAAGATAATTTGGCAAAACGACGCTGGAATGGTAGTACTAAGTGTAGTTTCTGCAATTGTTAAGAGACTATTCAACATCTGTTCTTTGATTGTTTTAACGCCAAGCTTATCTAGAGAGCGATACAAGTTTCTTTTAATTTGCCTTGCCCATTAAATAGTGTGCATCTGTTTGATGAATGGCTTAATGGGGTAGACAGAAAAATAAAGTATCAATCTTTGTCAGGGATGGCTGCTTTTTGTTGGGCTATATGGATAAGCCGTAATGATATTGTCTTTAACAATGCGAAAGTCTTTTCTCCATTGCAGGTATTCTAAGGGACTCATTGGGTTCGGTTTTGGGCGCTTATGCAAAGAGAGGACGATCGACCTCGCATCTTTTCGGCTTGTCATGTCCTTGAGACCTTAGCGATGGAGTTCTTTGCTTCCAATGGTTGGCCTTATAATAATAGACTTTCGGTTAGTTGAGATTTTAGCAGTGACTCGGGTGTTGGGTCATCTGTGCTTGGTTTGCTTCCCTATTGTAATACCTATTGTAATAAGAGAACTAAACGTGGTTGTGTGTTTTGAGACTTTAAATAGCTACATGTATCAATCGATACAGAGGCTGGAATATTAATATATATTCCCTTTTCTAAAAAAATGCAACCAAGGCCATGATGACATCAGCCTGATCGGCCAATTGGTTTAGACTTCAAAAGAATTATATTTGCCTTGTCAGCTGAATGGTCAAACTAATTGGCACGCCATGAATCTCAAGATAGAGCACTTGCACTAGGGTAAAGAAAAGAAGAAATTCCTTATTTGACAACCAAACAAATGCTGAAAAGTTTTTCCTTCTCTATTTGACACTACTTAATTTCATTCCTTAATTGACATTTTCATCATTGAAGTCAGTTAAATCAGGCAAAACAACCTCAAAATAACCTTCAAAATTCATAGAACTTTTTCTAATGATATAACATATGGATGAACTTATTTTATTTATAAGGATAAATGTGCCTTTATGGTTTTAAAATTAGAATTCACTAAATTATACTATCTCCCAAGCCCTCGTGTGTGGTGCGCAAGAGATTATTAGTCGATTCGATTTTTTTGTCAACATATGGTTAATCCTACTCCAGCTGGTAAAGTTGCATCGGGTGTCTCCGACAGTGGCCTCGCCTCCGGGCACACACTAAACCTGCTTTTGTCTATCCATTTTTTCATCTAAATTAGTGAAAGTAACATGAGAACATGCGCATATATTACTATCACAAGCTCACTCATATACATCACAAAATTGTTAATAATCTTCCGAATTAGAATAAGCCAGAAAATGACTAGTTTTCTAACAATCCAGAAGTCGTATATTGTTAATAGGCTTTCGGTAGATGGTTTTACTACGCCTATCAAACCAAATGCTTTCGATGGTTCCAATTACAATTGTTGGCACAAAATACTTAGGATGTGTGGTTCATAGCCATGAACATTATGCATATCATACAGGAGAAGCCTGAACGGGTCACGTAAGTGGATATCCATAAATATGCATAGTGAAAGAGTATTAAAGTAAAATTATTACAATATCAAAGTTGGCACAAATGTCATAGCGGAAGAAATAAATGAGTGTTTAACTAAACAAGGCAAAAGTAAACTCCATCTCCACAGGCAGATGACTAGTGACTCGCCTAGAACACCTCAAACTCAGAAAAATCCTCAAAGTTCTACTAATTCTGCGCAACAATTCAAGTGTTATAGATGCAATATAAATAAACAAGTGTGAGCACATAACATACTCAGCAACGTTTGAAAATAAATGGCATGCAAGACTTTGTAAAGTGGATGGCGGAAAGGATATCTCCATTTTGCTCTTTTAGTTGGTTAATTTTTGATAAGCAACTAATTATTAGCAAATATAAGTATGTACCTAAGCATAGTTAAATTAATATCATAAACCATATTTATATTCAGGTAACCATATTCTTGATCATATTCAAAGAAATTAATCATGTGAGGGTCCAGGCCACTCATAAACATGAACACGGCTATTATAAGAGTTTTACACTTTGCAAAGGTTGTACACTTTTACATTAAGCCGCTATCCCCATTGTCATAGGCATGCATCCTTCACACCTCGTTAACCAAGTACTGGGTTTCACTGTGAGACCTTAACAAAGATACTCTAATAAGTGATAGATTGCTAAGGTTTTTGGTTCAAGATTAATTAAGTAACTCGGCTGAAAGGTATGCTGAAAAAAATGGAGTACATCCTTAATGGAACCCAACAATATTAATCCAAGTGAGAAAATAAATAGTTTAATTAAAGAAAGAAGTCCATTTTTGGCCATCGAACTATAGCCGAAGTTTGGTTTTGACCATCGAACTCGAAAACCAGAAATCTTTGGCTATCAAACTTTTAAAACCGTTCACAATTGACCATCGGGCGGTTTTAGAGGGTGGTTTGGCTTACGTGGACGACACATGATGGTGGGGCCCGTATGTCAGCTCTATCCTCTCTTCTCCCTCCTCTCTCTCTTCTCTTTCCCCTCTGTCTCGCTCTACACCGGCGGGCAGAAGCACCCACGCAAGCCACCTCCGCCACCCCCTCCGGTGCCCCACGCCCCTCCGCTGCCCCTCCGGCACCCCCTCCTCTTCCCCACGCGAATCGAAAGGAGGCGGCGGTGGTGGTGGCAGTGAATCACCTCGGGTCAAGCCTTGGCCCGGCCTCCCCTTCACACAAGAACGCCCGCGTGGAGCTCTCCTCCGCCACGCCGTCGACACCGTGCACCAAGACGTCCGTCTCCCTCGTCCCCGACCGCAGGAGAACACCGACGGCAGGCCCCACGGCGACCACTCCAGGTGCTCAGCGACCACTCCAGGAGCTCAGTGAAAGGGGCTGCTTCGCTGGGGAGGCCGCTGCGGCACACTCGGAGGAGTTGCGGAGGGCGACGATGTCGTCGGAGATTGTGGTGGCGGCGGCGGCCTGATGTGGGTGGGCCTGGAGGTCGAGGCCGGCGGGGGGCGTGGCGCGCGCGGTGACGGTCCGGCCGGCATTGCGCTTGAGGAAGAGCGTGCGGAGCTCGTGGGGGCCTGGGCGAGCTGGTGCTCCGCCAGGGCCAGTGGAGAGAGAGAGGAAATAGAAGAGAGGATAGAGCTGACATGCGGGCCCCATCGCCATGTCTCGTCCACGTCAGTGAAACCACCCTCTAAAACCGCTCGATGGCTAATTGTGAACAGTTTTAAGAGTTCAATGGCCAAAGATTTCTGGTTTTCGAGTTCCATGGTCAAAACCAAACTTTGGCTATAGTTCGATGGCCAAAAATGGACTTCTTGCTTAAATAAAATGCATGTCATTTATGTACAAACGAGAATGATCAAGAAACACTTGCCTTCCTCAAAACCCTACTACTGTTGGTAATTCTTATGACACATATATAAATCCACAAGTGTACGGATACCGATGTAGTATTTCACCCGGGAGTATTTCAAGGTACCGTATTTATTTCCTCAGGGAAGCAATGGATAAAGAGTATTGACTATTAATAAGGATGTAACTACTAATTAAAATACCGACTAACGATGTGGGGGTAAAGGATATGATAAGAGTGATATGCATTTGACACACACAAGGAGAAATCTAGGATAAATGATAATGATAGAAGAGCGGTCTAGCGGGTGGGAGGATAACGAGACAGAAAAAAGATTTCCAATAACTTCGAGTCATCTCCAGCAAAGATTAGCTAGCACGAAGAAATACATCTATGGTTCTTTCCTATTTCTGTTATCTTAGCATCGGGACAGGGCGCCAACAGCTCACAAAAAGGGATGAGAAGAGGAACTACCAACCTCCCCAAAAGAGTTCCTACAATGCCGAGACTAACATGGTGGATTCCAAAGGCCGCCTAGGGCTGTCACCACCAAGTGGCTACCACACGTACATTGAATAGGATGTAAACCAAGTTAACATCAAGTCTGGACACCTTGCTTACACTAGTCGGTTAATACATACCTCCTATAGAGAGATAAGATTCCCAACAAAGCAACCAGTATACAATTATACTCATCCACTCTACGAAGGACGAGGAACCGGCTCAGATAAAGAACTAGGAGAGAAATTTTAGAGCTAGACTACAACGGCTATAACCCATGGTAGACTTTCCACACTTCGGTCAAATAATTCAAGTAAGTGTGGAAGATAATATATTGAATACTCCCCGTGTTGACTTTGGTCAAAAACCGGTCACCAGAGAACCGGTCTGACCGGTTGTACAAACCGTTCTGGTTGGTTCCGTAACCGATGATGGGGGAGGGGTCTGTCTAGGAAAAAAATTTAGTGGCATGGCTAAAGATGGATATAATGCAGTCCCTAGCACACGTGATGAGCTAGTAAATGACAAATGTGTTGATTTGATCGGGAATACCCTCAATCAACCTTAGCCTTTATATTTATAGGCCAGAGAAGTCTTACCCCTTCACGAGTCGGTTAAAAAAAGAAATTACATCAGAAATCCTAAACCTGAATTACAAACATTCAAACCGGTCGGACCGGTTGGCCAAACCGGTCAGAACGGTTGACTACGCCTTGTGCCAATTTTGCCTGTCAACATCTTGTTGCCAATTTTGCCTGTCAACACCTTGTTGTTTAGATTGATAAGAAACAAGAGGTCCAGAGCTACATTCTACCAAAATTATATTAAAAATACTTTATTATGGTACAATAAGTTAGAACTAAGCTCGACGCATGCGTGTGTAGTGTGTGTGCGTGTGTCGTGTGCGTGTATGTGGCGTATGTCGCCAGGATCAGCACCAAACGCAGTGGGGCTGTGGCCATGGTGCGTGAACCACGTTCAGTCGTGTTCCGACGCATTTAGTCGTGGTTAGGGTGGCTCTGGTGCGTAGGAGTGCTGCGCTGGGCTCAGCCGGTGTTAGTCAGGGGTGCAGTGTGCATGGCGCCGGCCCTGGCGGAGGAAGCCATGCTGATCGGGGAGCGAGTGGCTCACGACGGCGTTGAGCGGCCTCTGCCGGTCATGGTGGGAAAGGCGGGCGTGGAGGTGAGCTCCTGGCCTATACGTAGCTCTGTGATGTGCGGGGTGATGCGCGCGTTGTGTTCCCAGTCAATAAAGGCTAAGAAACAGGCGAGACCGTCGCCGCGGCGTTCGTCGACCAAATCCACTGTTCATCTTCTTCCTCGGGTCGGCGACGAGTGAGCGAGCGTGAGTGAACTGCATGCGTAGATTTTGGTACAATGTGCTTTTAGAACTGCATGCGTAGATTTTGTTTATGTTTCTGCAATTAGTTAAAAAATGATTGCGACAGGTGGTCTATGCCGTAAGCGCTTAGATGTTTAAGCCAAATCTCACATAAGCAGTGACGACGTGTCACACTTATACTCTATTTCAGTCCGACTAGGTAGCCTGACTTCTTCTCGCGCGGAACCGCCGGACACCCGTTGATGCATTCCCTGACGCTTTCCAATAACACTATAAATTCACGGACGAATACAATCCTATTTTTCACCAAAATCTATCCAGAAGTCTAAACTGATTTAATTTGTATACTACACAGCGGAAGCTCAAGCAGTGGACCAGATAGAAACCATGGCTGCTGCTCGGGCGACGGTGGTCCCCCGCATGAAGCTGGGCTCGCAGGGTCTGGAGTGTAGAAAGATGGGATTGGTATGATGGAATAATTTTATTGCATTGAGGCCTCGGCCGGTATATATAGAGTAGACTTGTCCGTGGATACAACTAGCAGTACGAGATTATCTAACGTATACTCTAACATGGAGGTCTCGGCGCAGGGCCTGGGCTGCATGGGCATGTCCTTCGCCTACGGCCCACCGAGGCCCGAGCCCGACATGATCGCGCTCATCCACCACGCCGTCGCTGCCGGCGTCACCTTCCTCGACACCTCCGACTTCTACGGGCCCCACAACAACGAGCTCCTCCTCGGCAAGGCCCTCGCCCATGGCGGCGGGGTGAGCTCCTCCTCGCTCGGAACCAAGTACGGGTCTTCCATGGATGGGAAGCCCCATGTCCGCGGCGACCCGGCGTACGTGCGCGCCGCCTGCGAGGGCAGCCTCCGGCGGCTCGGCGTCGACTGCATCGACCTCTACTACCAGCATCGTATCGACACCAAGGTGCCCATCGAGGTCACGGTGAGTGGCTGGCACCTGCCCTTTTTCTTTCTTGATCCAATTATTGTTCATCTGCTTTTAATTTTCACGGGGTTTTGTTTTTGGATTACATACTGAGTTTATTTTATTTGTGTATATAGATTGGTGAACTCAAGAAGCTAGTGGAAGAAGGGAAGATCAGATATATTGGGTTGTCTGAAGCATGTGCATCGACAATTAGAAGAGCTCATGCAGTGCATCCTATCACCGCAGTTCAGCTGGAGTGGTCGTTATGGACTAGAGATGCCGAACAAGATATAATTCCGACCTGCAGGTAATTTCACGGACACAGCACTTGACTAGTCCAAAACGTTGGAATCATAATTTTCTGAATTATCTTCTCGTTGTGACGATTTCAGGGAACTTGGAATTGGAATCGTGGCTTACCCGTTAGGCGGTGGGTTCTTCTCTAGCGGAGCAAAACTGATGGACTCAGTATCAGACCAGGACATACGAAAGGTGAGTTCCCATAGCTGCTAACAAAATTATGAGGCAGTACTTATTATTTTAAAGGAGACAATATGAGAAATCCAACAGTGAATCCAGCAGTATGGTTGGAATTCAAATAGATGTCATATCATGTCTTGCATACCTGTATACATGGTGTGAATGATTAATCACATCACACATGTATATCTTGACTTAGTTTTCTATAATATGGTGAAGATGGGTAATTTAGATGCAAATTCATGAGGGGATTTAATTATCCTTTGTAATGGCATAGGTTAGTAATCTAGAAGAAGATTACAAGGTTACTTTTGGTTATTTTTTATAATGGTAGAAGTGGGTAACTTAATTACATATTACTTTAGAGTATTGTTAATAATGTCATAGTTGGATATTTGTATACAACAAATTATATTTAATAGCTATTATTGTAGTTTACACGAGACGAAGGCATAGAGATGGGTATTTTAGATATAAATTTATTGGTTAATTTAGAGTATTTTAATAGTGGTAAATCTGAATAATTTTTATACAACGGATTAAATTTAATGGCTATTATTGTAGAGTTTACATGAATCCAAGGCACAATGTTACTGACTTTTATGAAAATTTTGAGAATTTATATTTTTTAAGACTGTTTCTATGAGGCTCCAAAAGGAGTATTCAGTTAGTAATAGTATGATTACTCAATACAATAGCCTCATCATTTATGTGAAGAAAACAGAACTCTGAATGTGATTAATTGCCTCTTTTTTATCTGAATTTGATTTTTTTTCAGAGTTTGCCAAGATTTCAACCACATAATCTTGACAAGAACGCCAAAGTATTCGAGCGTGTTAATGAGATGGCAAAAAGAAAGGGCTGCACACCATCACAACTCGCACTGACATGGGTTCACCATCAAGGGAGCGACGTTTGCCCCATACCGGGAACAACAAAAATTGAGAATTTCAACAAGAACGTGGGAGCACTATCCGTGAAGCTTACACAAGATGAGATGGCCACACTTGAGTCCTACGCTGCTGAAGGTAATATCCAAGGCGACAGACATTTTCAAATGAACTCCACCTGGAAGAATTCTGAGACCCCTCCATTGTCGTCATGGAAATATGATTAGGCATTTTTAACTCTGTGTAATGTCACAGTTGTCTGTACGTGGTAAAAGATAAGAAGATGAAATGGTGTATAATAAGTATTAGGTTGTGTGCACCTCTAGATGTGGTAGATGATGGCCTTTCATGATCCTTCATCTCAAAGACAGCAGAAGATGCTCAGGTTTACTTTACACTACTTTCGTCTTTTCAGGTGCTTGTAATTGTATTATGTGCTCCATTGCAAACCATGTGTTCTCAAAAATTGAAATAACTGATATGATGTATGTTAAGCGCAACAAAGGATTCAATTCTAATCTTAAACCAGAGAGTCTGGTCATATAAGAATTTCCCACATACGGTTGGAATGCCCGATTGTTACTCCGTTGTGTGTAATTTATGGTGTGCCAAAATATCTAGTCTTTGAAGCAATGAATAGACAAAAGATGGAGAAGATTTAATATAGTGGAAGGTTCGATGGATATAAGAATGCACTACACAATTATCTGGTTAAATCACAATTTAGATAAAGGCAGGAATATATGGTGTTTTAGTGATCCACATGAAAAAAAATCAAAGCTTCAATTGGTATGGTCGAAATTGTTTTTGGACCCAAATTTTATACAATAAGAGAATTGATCATATATGAGTTGGTAAGGTTTATTTTGGTGGAACCTATCCACCTGAATTGGTCATGTATTTATTCTAGAATTAACCGGCATTATTCTTTTAGTGATAGGCCGCGTCCCCGTCGACAGCGAAGCATATGTGGTGACATCCAGTCTCTTGGAGATGCTCATAGGGGTAGGTTAGCGTAATGTATTTATAGAGGCGAGTGCGCGTGCGTGTGAGTGTATGCGTCTATACTGGTCTTTCTAAAAAAGAAATTTCATACAATAAATTGGGTCCGATATACCCGATACTTTGTGTTTATCAGTAGGGACCAAAAAAATTAATATACTAGAATTTTAAACCTGTGTGGTAGTGAGATTACTATATTACAATAGAACTTTCTATGATATAATAAATTGATAAAAAAATTTAACATAATTGACAATGGATCAAAAAATAAAGGAAAAAATCCATTTTTTACCATCCAACTCTTGACTCAGTTTGGTTTTGACTATCGAACTCCAAAGCTGGATATCTTTTGCCATCCAACTATCAAAACCATTCAAGTTTGGCCATCGGGACGGTTTTTATGAATGGTTTTAATTTTTTTATTTATAATTTAGTCCTTATATCTTAAAATAATCATTACTTTTTGCTCGAACCTCCAATTTACGATCACGCATTCATAACAGTGAGCTTTAAAATAGTTTTTAAACTATTTTATCACTATTTAATATATTATTTTTATGTTGTTGTGTAAAAACATCCATATAAGAAAAGTAAAACAAATGGTTAGAAAATAATATATTCATGACTTTAAAAGATAAAGTTTATTGTTACGAACGCATGACCAAAGGAATCACGTAAATCGGATATACGAGAAAAAAATATAGTAATCAATTGACCACAAGAATCAATTCAACTAAACTATAAATAAAATAGTTCTCGGATCTCCAAATGATTACTATTTTTTTCTCGTATATCCGATTTAAGTGATTCTTATAGTCATGCGTTCGTAACAATGAACTTTATCTTTTAAAGTCATGAACATATTATTTTCTAACCATTTGTTTTACTTTTCTTATATTAGAGTTTTTACACAACAATATAAAATAATATATTAAATAGTGATAAAATAGTATAAAGACTATTTTAAAAGATAAATCTCACTATTATGAACACGTGACCGTAAGAATCACCTAAATCAGAGATATGAGCAAAAAGTAATAATTATTTTAAGATATAAGAACAAAATTGTAAATAAAAAAAAATAAAACCACCCACAAAACCGTCGGATGGCCAAATTTGAACGGTTTTGATAGTTGAATGATCAAAGATTTTCGGTTTTAGAGTTCGGTGGCCAAAATCAAATTGAGGCAAGAGTTGGACGGTTAAAATTTGACTTTGGTTTGAGTTAGGGAAGGTGGTCGTGCCTCATACCAACCTGCAAGACTGCCCTTGATGTTATTCGTGAGCTGAGGAGACTTTCCATCAATTAGTTTCTCAATCCTCACTGGTAGTACCATTTTCCATTCTCATCACCTGACTCTTTTGCATTCGGTGCTCAATCTCGGTAGTGAGGGCACAAAACCAGCAGAGATGGTATTCTGTGTGGTTTTTGTTGAAGTTGATAATATTACTATAATATTTTTCCATATATTTCTATTGTCTGAAGCATGATAGCATGAGCATGACGATAATTGTTATAAGCATTACACAACTTCTTGTGCTCCTGCTTAGATCACATCTACTGGTGATTCCTCCCTTTAAGCAAAAACCAGAAGAAGACCATGTTTTGGTTGACAAGAATTTGTTTAAAACAATTTGAAGCTCGGGTAGACTGAAGTGTATCCAATCGATCACCTTGTTCATATGCCTTGGAGGATAATTTAATGTTTCTATCCCAGATGTTTTCGTCTATGATTTTGAAGGTATTCATTTGATTCGACAGTGTTGTTGGTGCAGGCGATTATATTGTTTCACCATGTTTGGCAGTGTCAAAAACAGCTTCCATTTGGCCGGAGTTATGCAATACTTCTATCAGACAGTTTTTCGTATAAATGACGTTATGTTTCCATCCAAGACAAATGTTTTCGATAACTGTTTATGGTATACCATCAGTATTTACTCCTTCTGGTGACTGTTAGTGTCTGCAGTCTGGATTTTGGGTAACTGACTGCTATTATTGCCAAAGATACTCTGAAAATGACGGAGGCCTAATTTTTCAAAAAGAGAAAGGGACACATGTTGCAACTTTATGACTTTATTGTTTCTTTTAGCCAGCTGCAAATGCCTATCTACTTCTCCAAGGGTTCAGAAGACGAGCCTGTGTGTGATGAAAGGGGAAAAGGTGATGCTGATGCCCGCATAGAATTGAAGGGAAGTTTCATCAATTCACTTTCAATCATGTCTGAATAAGAAATGGTATCTCTCTTCTCCATTCTCAGGCACCTTCCTCGCAACCAAACCATTGAAATTTCAGTAGCCATGTGATGGTGACCAGAGATAATTATATTTGTCTATATATATAGTGCTGCTCTGCACTGACCAAGTGACCATCCAGTCTTTAGTGCTCTGTACTTCACTCTGCTTCCACCTGAAACCCACCATAAGACAGGAAAGAAGATCCTTGAATTGCAACCAATGGAGGGCCTCATGGTGAGCGCTGTGACCGGAGCAATCTCATCGCTCCTCACCAAGTTCGCCACCTTGCTGGAGAAGAAGTACAAGCTGAACAAAGGTGTGAAGAAGGAGATCACCTCCTTGAGAGATGAGATGAGCAGCATGATTGCTCTGCTTGTGAAGCTGTCCAAGATGGAGGAGCTCGACGAGCAACAGGAGTGGCGTGACAAGGTGCGTGAGCTTTCCTATGATATGGAGGACTGCATCGACATCTTCTTGAATGATTGTGGTGGTGGTAAGGCCGGGCCATTTAAGGAGATCCTGGCATCCAACAAGATTGCCAAACGGATAGAAGAACTCAAAGCACGGGTGGTGGAAGCAAGAAACTCTCATAACAGATATAGGGATGATATGAACATTTCGCAGCCTTGTCCTGTCACTGTTGACCCTCTGGTGTTGACCTTAAATGAAGACACCACTACCCTTGTAGGCACAGATAGAGCAAGGGATAACATCATTTGGTTGTTGGAGGGAGGACAACAAATGCAACAGCTCAGAAGACCATGTTTCAAACCTTGGAACTTTGCAAGATTCTTACAGGAATGTTATTACTATTTCGTACAGAATTATTTCTGGAAAATTCCGTTAAAGTCTGCACCTTCCGAAAAGATCAAAGTGATATCTGTTATTGGACATGGAGGTGTGGGCAAGACCACTCTTGCCCACCAAGTCTATACTACAGTCACACTACCGGAGACAGGGCGTTTGCCGTGCGCCAGGAACGCATGGCAAAGCCCTTAAAGCGCACGGCAAACCCTTTGCCGTGCGCATTTAGCCCATGCGCATGACAAAGGCTGCACGGTGTAGCTCTGCACGGCAAAGGCGCATTTGCCGTGCACCTTATATCGCGCGCACGGCAAACACTCTTTGCCGTGCGTTAGGGCGGCACACGGCAAAATAAAGGTGACAACGGTGCCGTCGGGCGCAGGGGCCGTTGACGGCGGTTCGTGCACGGCAAACGGCGGCACGTGCACGGCGCGTGCGGCGTCCGTTAGCCGTTTGAGCACCGACCGTTCGCGCCGTGCACGAGCTGGGCACGTGAGGTGCGTTCGCCGTGTGCCACCTGAGCGGCGCACGGCAAACAGGAGCGGTTTGCCGTGCGCCACCAAGACGGCTCACGGCGAACGTTAACGGCCGTCGCCACCGTTGCCGGCTGTCCATTCGTGGATGGGCCCAGATGGTTTGCCGTGCATCCCGTCTTCCGCGCACGGTAAAGATTGGTTTTGCCGCGCACTTTGTATTTGGTGCACGGCAAACTACCCTTCTGCCGTGCGCCACGTGTTTGCCGTGCGTTGTCTTGTATATGCACGGCAAAGGTGGTATTTGCTGTGCGCCCGATATTTAGCGCACGGCAAATAAAATGGCGCACGGCAAACTACCGTTTTCCGATAGTGTCAAAAACAAATTTGATTGCACAGCTTTTGTATCGGCATCACGAAATCCGAATATGGTCAAGATTTTTGCTGATATACTCTATAGAGTTGGGTGCACAGTGCCTTCAAGCTCCATGGATGAACGCAAACTCATTGACCTACTCAAGGAACATCGCAAAGACAAAAGGTATGCCCACAAGAGTAATTCAGTTATGTCAAAGCTCAGGAGCATGAAGTATCTATGAAGAACAATCTTATCTTACTACTACGTAACCTAAATTAACCCATCAATCTATATCTATTATAAAAATGATCTAAAGTAACCCCAAATCTTCATCTAACTTAGCCACCTTTATTTGCTCTTAGATAATATATAAAGAAACATCTAATTCAAATTTAAATTTTCCAACTCTTTCATTACACCAAGATAATATAAACTAATCCACTAAATTTGCATATAAGTGACCCACTCATGTCAAAGTAGAAAACAAATAAAACCAAACTCTTGAATCAACATCTAAATTACCAACATCTAAATTTTCCAACTCTTTCATCTAAATGAGCCTGTTCAGCTGGCCCAATGAACAGTGCTCGGCTGGCTTATTACGGCTTATTCCCTCTCACAGAATACTATTCATTCTACCAGCCGAGCACTATTCATTCTTTTAACAATATGTTATTGTTAAAAGAATGCCATAAACTACCCCTATATATATACTTTGAATAGCCAGTATCTAATATTGTTAATAAATAAACATGTATGTTGTGTGACACCATCCAGATTCCAGACCAAGTATACATGAATGTGTGAGCAATAAGTATATATTACCATAGGTAGTTTAACAATCAAGAAAAGGATTTTTTGAATATACCAATGGTACTAATAATGTATTTGAATAATATTAGTTGCTACTTTAATGAATTCTATGTTTAGATTTACTGTTAACCAAATTGTATCTACATCAGTATTATATTCTACTGTGTCTTAAAATAAACTTATAGTTAACTTCTTCAAACTTCTAATATTTAAGTCTATGCCAGGCACATAAAAAGAGTCCATGTTATTACCATGTATTTTCACATGTCGGTCTCAATGAAGAGTTTTATAGACATTAAATTATATACCACATAAGAAAATAAGACTGCATAACACTCCACCAGATCAAGCTACGATATTTAATATTTAAAAGATACACAAAACTTTATAATTACACAACAATCCTTTATTATGGTACGTATTGTTGAAAGAGAATTGTAATCGGGGGCTTGGAAGGGCAACGTAGGGCTAGGCAACGCCAACTGCAGCCAAACAAAGAGAGTTGCCGTTACGGCAGCAGATATGACATGATTTGATTCCCATTACCATTTTGGTTACTGTCATAAGGATCAAACAGCACCTAACATGTTATTAACAAAGCTGAGGCATTACATTACCAAATGTTCATGTCCTGTTTTAGTATACATATGTAGACCTGTCTTTTTTTGCCTGAAATGTTTACCAATCTAGTTTACCTACAGAAGGCATTGTGGGAGCCCATGTTAATTAAACAGATCTTACCTGGTGATCAAATTTGAACTGAAGGTGTAACTACATACTTTATTAGTTAGAAGTTCTTGAGTATACATTAACTTTATATTTCAGAGACCATGAGCAGATGTCAAGCATCATTCCACTGATCAAGACGACCCTCACCCTAACTAACTTTTCCACTCAAATTTCGTTCAAATTACTGTATTTAAACAAATTATTTGTAATATATAATTTCAACATTTTTACAATGATACGTGGGGTTCCTACATTTTTTTACAGTGATAATGAAACATTGTGTTGTATTCTATATTCTTTGACAGATATCTTATCGTGATTGATGATGTGTGGACAATAAAAGCATGGGAGATTATTAAATGTTGTTTTGTGGAGAATTATTGTGGTAGTAGAATCATAATTACTACACGGATTGAAGTTGTAGCTCAGGCATGGTCTCCTTATTTCGATGGTCATGTCTGCAACATCAAACCTCTTGACGATTTAAACTCAAGGATATTATTTCACAGAAGGATTTTTGGCTCTGAAGATGAATGTCCTAAGCACCTAAAGGCCGTTTCTGATGAAATTCTGAAGAAATGTGGAGGGTTGCCATTAGCCATACTTAGTGTTGCTGGTATTTTGGCTAGTCATGCAGAGGTAATGAACTCAAAGGAAACTTGGGAGAAGATAAAAGAAAATTTAGGTTTCCAACTGGAAAGGAATCCTGCTTTTGGATCGATATGCGTTCGTAACAATGAACTTTATCTTTTAAAGTCATGAACATATTATTTTTTAACCGTTTGTTTACTTTTGTTATATTGGTGTTTTTACACAACAATATAAAATTAATATAATACATAGTGATAAAATAGTATAAAGTCTATTTTAAAAGATAAAGCTCACCGTTATGAATGC
>OAMR01000157.1:2333569-2352861 GCA_900205405.1 Echinochloa crus-galli | reverse complement strand
AGTTTTGCAATTTCTGAATTGAATTATTGCTAATCCTTGCTACCATATATTTGCCTCCAAGCTCCACATACATACTTCAGGTTTTCTATGATAGTCTCGAATATCTGTTCACTAGTAGTCTTGCCAAAGCTTCCCTGCGGAAATATAAATTACGATACCTCGGGATACTCCCAGGTGAAGTGCTACAACGGTGATTCTGTGCGCTTGCAGAATATTTCTATATTTTACTAAGCCATAAGGAAAACCACTGAACACTCCTTGCATCCAGTATCGGGATTCCCCAATTCTGATATTGGATCGTAAGAAGTGCCAACAAGCATTTCTGGCGCCGTTGCCGGGGAAGCATTTGGCTAGATTACTTTTGAATTTTTATCTTGAGCTATCTTAGTTGAGTACCGCTACTCAAGTTTGAAAGCACGTCGCCTATCCCTCCAAGTCAGAAATTCAGAGTGCAGCAACCATGCTCTGGGAGACATGGGTCTTATCCAAGTTAGGTCACTTAACTTCTGGGGTTCTGCTGATTGCATGCCTTCTCTGTCAAAGTTCCAGCTCGTCCGAGTTGTACACCTTGATTTCTCTGACTCCCAGTCCCAGGATGAGCAGTGGCAATGTGATATCTCTTCTTTATGCAAGTTTTTCCAGCTGAGATACTTGAGGATCAGAGGCCCTGGTTGTCAGCAACTACTAAAACATGTTCAATTGCGTAAGTTGACATGTTTGGAGACATTGGAAATTATGAACCCAGGAAAGAGGACGACATTGGAGATGGATGCTAACAAGTTGCCCCCAACGTTGTCGCATCTAATTGTCCCATCAGCGGTGAAGATGACCGGTGCAATCGAGAGGATGAAAGCCCTCCGCACACTGCGACTGGGTCAACTCGATATACACCATCCCAAAGATGCAGAGACGAGCATCAAGGGCCTTGGTGAGCTTTCCAGTCTACGGGAGCTGACTCTATCCTTCTCCCGTTCTTCCTTCGAAAAGGTACATGGTGTGGATAATCTTCTGGTCTCCTCTCTCAGCAGGCTCAGCAGCCTTCAGTCCCTAACCATCCTTGGCTCATTTGCTCTTCCTGAGGACGCACTGACTCAATGGCGCACACCTCCACTCCATCTTCGTAGACTACACGCTTTGGCATGCCCCTTCTCCACAGTTCCAACAGATTGGATCACCCAGTTCATTGGCAGTCTCAGGAGCTTGGAAATCAAGGTTGTATCTTTGCCAAATGGCGGTGCCGAGGTTCTTGCCAGGCTAACCTTCCTGGTGCACCTCAGGTTGCATGTTGATAATCAAGCTCCAGAAGAAGGTGTCATCATCCACAGTGCAGCGTTTCCTCATCTCAGGGAGTTTTGGTTTGCTTACCAAGTGCCTTGCCTCATGTCTCAGGCAGGGGCTATGCCAAAGCTTCAGAGCCTCACTGTACAGTGCTATGCTAGAGCAGAGCGACAAGGCGATGGTGTGCTGGATGGTATCGAGCATCTCGGGAGCCTTAAGGCATTCAGGTTGGATATTGCTGACTTATACTACGAATTGCAATCAGCACATACTGGGCCAATGAAGGTTGTTACAAGGTGGAACAGGCAAGATCTGCAGGCAGCTTTCAGGATGGCCATCAGCAAACATCCTGGTAGTCTTGATATTATAATTCGGCAGATGTATAGTGGAGCCAGGACACCTGACCACGAGTATACATTTGGATGTTCTGCCCAAGATGAGTTTATGCAGTGAATGTTGTGAAGGTATGCACAAATTTCGTTTTCCCTCTCTACCTCATTCCAAAGTGTTCAAATATCCACCAACCACCATTCTGTGTCGGTGATTTATTACTGTAGATATAGTGTAGCTGGATTAATTACTTGAAGATGATATAAATAGGATTCCATATACAGTTATGGTGCGCTCCCGGTGCGCATGTCATGGGCAGCCAGCAGGCTGCCACCGAGATGACAGGGGGAGCCAGCCCAGGGGCCCACGCGGAACAGTACCATGTGAACAGTACCCATCAAATTAGATTAGATGGATTAGGTTTGTTAGGAAAGGAATAAGATAGATAAGTATTAGTGCCGGATTGAGATTCTAGTGTTTATGGTCAAGTCTTCTCATCTATATAAGGATGGGATTGTACCTCCTATGAATCAATCAATGAAGAAGTATTTATTAATCCTAAAATCCCCTAAAAGTCTAGTCTCCCTCCACGCTGACTTTGCCCGGCCTTCCTCTCGGCACTGGTTATCCTCAAATGGACCTCGGTCCATAACATCGCAATTTTAATAACACACTACCGGAATCCAACACAACAGCACACGGCGAATTGGTCGCAGAGAGTGGCCTACGGCGAACTCCCTACGGCGACCATCAACGACGGCAAAGCCCGCTTTGCCGTAGGCCTGCCCGTGGGCTAAACGAAGCTCACGGCGAAGAAAAGCAACAAACGTCCGTTGCTCTGCTGCCGTTTCAATTTCAAATCTGCGCCGTGTGCCTCAACATCGGCTCACGGCAAAGGTTCAAATCTTCACCGTGTGCCTCAACATTGGCGCACGGTGAAGTTTGAATCTTTGCCGTGTGCCACCAGCCGGGCATACAGTGAAGTCCTGCAATGTTGCCGTGTGCCACCAGCCAGGCACACGACGAAGTCCCGCAATGTTGCCGTGTGCCACCAGCCAGGCACACGACGAAGTCCCGCAATGTTGCCGTGTGCCACCAGCCAGGCACACGACGAAGTCCCGCAATGTTGCCGTGTGCCACCAGCCAGGCACACGACGAAGTCCCGCAATGTTGCCGTGTGCCACCAGCCAGGCACACGACGAAGTCCCGCAATGTTGCCGTGTGCCACCAGCCAGGCACACGACGAAGTCCCGCAATGTTGCCGTGTGCCACCAGCCAGGCACACGACGAAGTCCCGCAATGTTGCCGTGTGCCACCAGCCAGGCACACGGCGAAGTCCCGCAATGTTGGGAAGGCCGGCCACGGGCCAGGCCCAGTTCGGCCGAACTAGGGCCTAGGGCCGAACCGCCCCTAGCACCAGAACCGACCCCAGGGGCTGCATCCTAGCCCTTGGTGGCCGAGGCGGTGGATCCTGCGTTCGGTCGAACAGCAGGGTTCGGCTGAACCGACGTCCCCGACCGATTGCAAATATATCTTGTCAATTTTCAACGTTACTAGTGCTTGTAGTCTTGTTTAAGTCTTTGTCTTGGCTGGTTCTTCGATCTTGCTTAATACTGGAGGTGAATTGTCCAATTCTGATATTGGATCGTAAGAAGTACCAACAGTGGGCGGCGGTAGAGCTTGATTTATCGGCGCTCCGGGTGACAAACCTGACGAACATGACGCCGCCGATTGATTGATTCTGCAGAAAATTGAATAGATTGTGTGTGAGGCATAAATGAAATTCTTTGAAGTTGGAATTTAAATATTGAAAATTTCAGCTAGCTCTCTAAGCTATAATCTAAACCATTCATAATTTTATCGAACTCTCTACATGACTCTATGTCTCTATTTTCTCTAAGTCTCTAATAATTTAATGGAATGTAAAAGGTTGTGTTGTGGCTTACAGGAGGAGTTGAAGGAGCGACTGAGGGTGCACTACCAATGGTTGCAGCGGTGGAATCATATGACCCATCTGAGCGAATTGAGCGGCAAAAACGACATACATATCTTCCATCCGCTAGTCAACAATCGCCTACATTCTCGCTGCATCCTCCTCTCGTAGCCTCTTCTCTTCGGCCAACGCCGCCTCGTATGCCTCCTTTTGCGCCGTTATCTGGGCCTACAATTTGTCATTTGAATGTTACAAATCAACGCAAAGCAAGCATATGCAGAAATTGATTGAAGATGAATAAAGCCAAATTAACCTGAAGTTCCTGCACTTGGAGCTGTGTCATGGTTTGCCGTGGGCGTATGGCGGGGCTACTGCTCGTGCTCGTTGCTCGAACCTGGGCGAGAGTAGGAGTGGTGGCCGTGTCTAGAATGTTGTCGCCTATATAGTATCGGCCATGCTTCTTGCCTCCTCTCACCCTCATCATGACCTCTCCATCAAGGTTATGGCGGCTCGGATCCCATTCCGGCCCATGGACCTACCTGCCCACCTTCGTGTACGCAGCGATGCGGGGTTGGATGGAAGGATTGGTGTACGCCGAGGCTGGGTTCTCTGGGTTGCAGGTGACCTCCGACGCCTTGCCTTGGTGAGCCAAAACCCATCCCATGAACTCCCCGCACTCAGTGCCTCCATGTGTCTCGGACTACGTAAAAACAACAAGTTCATTAAACACTATCCAGAATTTAGGGTTACAATAAACAAATGAATCTACATACCCATTTCTCCCTGTATTCGTTGTTGGTACGGCTGCCTTGATGGTGTGTTGGACATGGCATCAGCAAACGCCGTTCTCGACCAGCGTTGTGCAGTGCCTCCAACTCTGGTGTGAACCACTTGTCCACTATGTATTCCCAGCACTCCAAATCTTTATGGCACCAAGGCGCGGGCTCCTACACATTATCAAGTGAATCACATGTAAGAATATAAAAATAAGTGATGTACGGAATCCAGTTCTTATAGACCTAAATATAACTCCAAGTATTGCTCCCTGGTCAGCTTCAAACCTCTAGCTTCAGTTTTTCCGATCCTCCATTTCAGGAAGTTAGCGCCATAATCTATGACACACTGGACTTAGGCCTCGTAATGCATGTCCTTGCATCCTTCAACACACCTGTAAAAACCTGCAAGATATATACACTCATTATTTATATAAATTATCAACGAAAACTAGGGATTCCGGTAGTGACACCAGAACATAATTGTGAGTCCCACGCTCCAGGTCCAGAGACGGAAAAGCAAATCTGTCACATACACAAGTGCACCTACTAGTGGGCATATTGAACTTCATTCTAGTTAAACATAGTAGCTTCAGTGCTACAAAAGTAAAACGGATCAAATATTCCTTAATTAAATTCTACTTTCATATAATGATTCTCTAGTATAATTTTTCATGTTACATTATTTTTATGTAGACCGGTATAACTGTACATAAAAATAATGTAACTGTACATAAAAATAATTTTCTATGCTACCCAAACCGAGTGGAAAATGCGGTATCAATAGTACCATGGGAATAACGATGGAAATTATCAAGCAGGTCCACAGTATATAGACAATTTGTAGATCCTTTAGTTTGTAGATATAAAGCTGGTTCAATTATTAAATTTGATGCTTCTTGGGTTTTTGTTATCAGTTACTATCTTTTTTGTTGGTGCTTTCCAAGTTAAGATGCTCTTAGTTTCAAAAATCCATGCGTGGGACTAGTGAGACCTGATTAAGATCCCTATGTGCATGTCTGTAAGCAATAAAATGATGAGAAGTTGAGAACATGTTGCTGCTTCAAATATAAGAAAAATCTTGCTTTGGTATTGTAAATGTTTTTGTTAGTGACATAAATCAGCCTCCATTCTTTGTATACGTAGACATATAAAATTGAATGAGAAAAGCAACATCAAACACTGAGATTTATGTGCCTTGCTTACCTATTTACTGTCGCCTAATGGTAGATGTGGTCACAATGTATTTGTTGCAGTGTTCTAGATGTCTACAATAACATATAATAAATTTAATCTGGAGGGCCATGCCGGCATGCCCAAGCTTCAGAGCCTCAGTTTCACACTTGCCCAGAGCGCAAGACGATGCCGTTCTCATTCAAGGAGTGGAGGGTGAGTTTGTCGGAGATGAGCCAAAGGCCAGGCTATGGATGATGAATGAAAATTAATAATATAGCCAAAATTGAATAGAAGAAGTCATCAAAGCAGTAGTGGTGGCAATTTGGTTTATGGTCCATACCCCTTCGGTGATCATGCGTATATGCAAAAAAGAACCCTTGATTTGTATCCTCTTCTCCATCTACGTCCTCTGCTCATTTATGAAGAACAGAGGAGGGGGGAGCGCCGGCGGCGGCGGCCTGCAGGGGCACTGGCGATGCGGGTGGCGATGGCGGCCGGGGGTAGGGGAAAAAGGATGAGGGCGACGAATGGAGTTCGCCCCTAGCCTCACCTTGGGTGGAGACCGCTCAGGGAGGCCTGCCCACGGCGGCGCGCGGGGAGCGGTAGCAGAGACTGAGGCGGCGGCGCTAGGCTCGTCGGCGCTGCGGGTGACGATTGCGGCCGGGATCAGGGGGAAAAGGGAGAGGTGAGCGAGGGGAATCGACTCCCGTCCCAAGCTTCAGAGCCTCAGTTTCACACTTGCCCAGAGCGCAAGACGACGCCGTTCTCATTCGAGGCGTGGAGGGTGAGTTTGTCGAAGATAAGCCAAAGGCCAGGCTATGGATGATGAATGAAAATTAATAATATAGCCAAAATTGAATAGAAAAAGTCATCAAAGCAGTAGTGGTGGCAATTTGGTCTATAAGCATGACCACCGGTCAATTGACAATCACCAGAAATTGAAGAGAACATGACAACTACCAATGGAAGTACTAATGTTGGTAGAAGCCGAATACCTATTGAAATTGTGTAACTTTATAAAGAGTAAATTTTACATGCGGTCTTTAAACTCGTCTATTTTCATTTCAGTTCCGATATTTTCAAAACGCGTAGTAAAAGGTTCTTAAATTTGTTCGGTATTCTCATCTGGGTCCTAGTGCCCACTGAATGCCTATTATTGCTAAACTTGTCATCTGTTCTCATTCCACACCATATACTTTCATAATGCATTTGCTTATGTAGGAAAACATTTTGGGATTTTATTTCAAACATTTAGGTATTTCTAATCAAGTTTGTATCAAGCTCAAAATTGATAAAAAAATTGTGATTTGTCTGCATTATTTTTATCAAAGGTGATAACGTAGAGCCAAAGTATTTTTTTGTGATTTTCTCTTGTAATTTTGGAGCAAAGTTAAATGGTTTTCAAATCCCTTTAAATTATAAAATAAAATCATAAGGAACATAAATGTGAAAACGGATTCGGAAACGGACATTTGCTCAGGAAGTTATCATCAATAAAATAAAATAGAATGGAGCAGAGATGACATGCGCATGCCTGCTTCTCCCGTATGAATTGGTCAATGACAAAAACCTGCTCCCCTTTCTGGTATTCCCCTCTGCACGTTGTTTGCTTTTGGACAACAGGGCACGCGTTGTTTACTCTAGACAATAGGGTCGCGCAATAGACTGGTGCGCAACCCGTCGCGCTTTAACGTGGTCTAAAGAAAAAGGGATGTAGCTTTTTCTCTAGTAGTGAACTGCTCTGTTACCCATGGTCATGCAGCACACACAGGCCTCCATGTAGGAACATTCTCTCAAGCAGAGTTACTATCGAGAACCATATGTAAATTTCTGCATTCTACTTTATTTCATTATTTGTTGACACTTGACAGCACTGATTAATCATTTTTTATGAGCTCTGATATGCCTTAAACGTTGTAAACCAAATGCCCGGCAAAATCAGGCTTGATTTCTGGTTAGGCCAGGCAGGGTCCATTGGCCAGAGTAATAAACAATTAGTAATTGCCACTGTAATAATTTACATAAGCTCTTAGGTTTAGGCTAGCCACGTGTGCAGTGACGTCATCACTTCCAGTCCACTGCCCTTCTGGCACAGTGACAGTGGCACTCTCACATTATATCGATAAAACGCTGATTAAAAGTGTGTTAAACTACTCTTTTTTTAATTTTGCTCCAGTAATTTATGTCCTGAAAATTCTTATTGGTTTAGTTTTAAACTGATTACGTTTGCATTACCATATAGTTTACTATCGGAGAGGGATATAACATGTAATGATAGTCATCAGTAACATATTCCCTCCATATATCATTGTAAGTCGTATTTGATTTAAGAAAGTTAAACTTGAATTTTGACAAACGATCAGTAAAATTATCTATTAGTTCAGTATATACAAACACAGATCCATACCCAAGTGAATATTGAAATAGTATTGACTATGTAGCAACTGATAACATATTGTAATATAAATCGAAACTGAAATTCTACGTACATTTCAAACAGATCGAGCTAGGATAAGCGTTGGGCTGGCCTCCGTACTGGCCCGATTACGTTTATTATGCCCTTATAGTTTCCAAATTTTATCTCCAAATTTCACTATGCAAAAAAAATTCTCATCACATCAAAATGACGGCACATGTATGAAAAGCTAAATATATATGAAATCAAAAATTAATTACATAATTTTGTTGTACTTTTTAAGACGAATATTTTAAGTCAAATTAATCTATGTTGGGATAGTTATTTATAAATACCAACAAAATACTACAGTGCCGCATTTATAACAAAGTGCCAACTTTGGGTGTGCAAACTCTGGAACTAAAGAAGGCCTATGTAGCCTTTCCACGCTGGGCCTAATCATTCTCTCTTTTCTGCTTGGGCCAGGCCGGGTCCATTTGGCAAGTTATATTACTATATATAGCAAAGGCCAGGCTATGGATGATGAATGAAAATTAATAATATAGCCAAAATTGAATAGAAGAAGTCATCAAAGCAGTAGTGGTGGCAATTTGGTTTATAAGCATGACCACCGTCAATTGACAATTACCTGAAATTGAAGAGTGAACATGACAACTACCGATGGAAGTACTAATGTTGGTAGAAGCCGAATACCTATTGAAATTGTGTAATTTTATAAAGAGTAAATTTCACAGAAGGACTTTAAACTCGTCTCGTGTTTTCATTTCAGTTCCGATATTTTCAAAACGCGTAGTAAAAGGTCCTTAAATTTGTTCGGTACTCTCATCTGGGTCCTAGTGCCCACTGGATGCATATTATTGTTAAACTTGTCATCTGTTCTCATTCCACTCCATATACTTTCATAATGCCTTTGCTTATTTAGGAAAACATTTTGTGATATTATTTCAAACATTTAGGTTTTCTAATCAAGTTTGTATCAAGCTCAAAATTGATAAAAAAATTGTGATTTGTCTGCATTATTTTTATCAAAGGTGATAACGTAGAGCCAAAGTATTTTTTTGTGATTTTCTCTTGTAATTTTGGAGCAAAGTTAAATGGTTTTCAAATCCCTTTAAATTATAAAATAAAATCATAAGGAACATAAATGTGAAAACGGATTCGGAAACGGACATTTGCTCAGGAAGTTATCATCAATAAAATAAAATAGAATGGAGCAGAGATGACATGCGCATGCCTGCTTCTCCCGTATGAATTGGTCAATGACAAAAACCTGCTCCCCTTTCTGGTATTCCCCTCTGCACGTTGTTTGCTTTTGGACAACAGGGCACGCGTTGTTTACTCTAGACAATAGGGTCGCGCAATAGACTGGTGCGCAACCCGTCGCGCTTTAACGTGGTCTAAAGAAAAAGGGATGTAGCTTTTTCTCTAGTAGTGAACTGCTCTGTTACCCATGGTCATGCAGCACACACAGGCCTCCATGTAGGAACATTCTCTCAAGCAGAGTTACTATCGAGAACCATATGTAAATTTCTGCATTCTACTTTATTTCATTATTTGTTGACACTTGACAGCACTGATTAATCATTTTTTATGAGCTCTGATATGCCTTAAACGTTGTAAACCAAATGCCCGGCAAAATCAGGCTTGATTTCTGGTTAGGCCAGGCAGGGTCCATTGGCCAGAGTAATAAACAATTAGTAATTGCCACTGTAATAATTTACATAAGCTCTTAGGTTTAGGCTAGCCACGTGTGCAGTGACGTCATCACTTCCAGTCCACTGCCCTTCTGGCACAGTGACAGTGGCACTCTCACATTATATCGATAAAACGCTGATTAAAAGTGTGTTAAACTACTCTTTTTTTAATTTTGCTCCAGTAATTTATGTCCTGAAAATTCTTATTGGTTTAGTTTTAAACTGATTACGTTTGCATTACCATATAGTTTACTATCGGAGAGGGATATAACATGTAATGATAGTCATCAGTAACATATTCCCTCCATATATCATTGTAAGTCGTATTTGATTTAAGAAAGTTAAACTTGAATTTTGACAAACGATCAGTAAAATTATCTATTAGTTCAGTATATACAAACACAGATCCATACCCAAGTGAATATTGAAATAGTATTGACTATGTAGCAACTGATAACATATTGTAATATAAATCGAAACTGAAATTCTACGTACATTTCAAACAGATCGAGCTAGGATAAGCGTTGGGCTGGCCTCCGTACTGGCCCGATTACGTTTATTATGCCCTTATAGTTTCCAAATTTTATCTCCAAATTTCACTATGCAAAAAAAATTCTCATCACATCAAAATGACGGCACATGTATGAAAAGCTAAATATATATGAAATCAAAAATTAATTACATAATTTTGTTGTACTTTTTAAGACGAATATTTTAAGTCAAATTAATCTATGTTGGGATAGTTATTTATAAATACCAACAAAATACTACAGTGCCGCATTTATAACAAAGTGCCAACTTTGGGTGTGCAAACTCTGGAACTAAAGAAGGCCTATGTAGCCTTTCCACGCTGGGCCTAATCATTCTCTCTTTTCTGCTTGGGCCAGGCCGGGTCCATTTGGCAAGTTATATTACTATATATAGCAAAGGCCAGGCTATGGATGATGAATGAAAATTAATAATATAGCCAAAATTGAATAGAAGAAGTCATCAAAGCAGTAGTGGTGGCAATTTGGTTTATAAGCATGACCACCGTCAATTGACAATTACCTGAAATTGAAGAGTGAACATGACAACTACCGATGGAAGTACTAATGTTGGTAGAAGCCGAATACCTATTGAAATTGTGTAATTTTATAAAGAGTAAATTTCACAGAAGGACTTTAAACTCGTCTCGTGTTTTCATTTCAGTTCCGATATTTTCAAAACGCGTAGTAAAAGGTCCTTAAATTTGTTCGGTACTCTCATCTGGGTCCTAGTGCCCACTGGATGCATATTATTGTTAAACTTGTCATCTGTTCTCATTCCACTCCATATACTTTCATAATGCCTTTGCTTATTTAGGAAAACATTTTGTGATATTATTTCAAACATTTAGGTTTTCTAATCAAGTTTGTATCAAGCTCAAAATTGATAAAAAAATTGTGATTTGTCTGCATTATTTTTATCAAAGGTGATAACGTAGAGCCAAAGTATTTTTTTGTGATTTTCTCTTGTAATTTTGGAGCAAAGTTAAATGGTTTTCAAATCCCTTTAAATTATAAAATAAAATCATAAGGAACATAAATGTGAAAACGGATTCGGAAACGGACATTTGCTCAGGAAGTTATCATCAATAAAATAAAATAGAATGGAGCAGAGATGACATGCGCATGCCTGCTTCTCCCGTATGAATTGGTCAATGACAAAAACCTGCTCCCCTTTCTGGTATTCCCCTCTGCACGTTGTTTGCTTTTGGACAACAGGGCACGCGTTGTTTACTCTAGACAATAGGGTCGCGCAATAGACTGGTGCGCAACCCGTCGCGCTTTAACGTGGTCTAAAGAAAAAGGGATGTAGCTTTTTCTCTAGTAGTGAACTGCTCTGTTACCCATGGTCATGCAGCACACACAGGCCTCCATGTAGGAACATTCTCTCAAGCAGAGTTACTATCGAGAACCATATGTAAATTTCTGCATTCTACTTTATTTCATTATTTGTTGACACTTGACAGCACTGATTAATCATTTTTTATGAGCTCTGATATGCCTTAAACGTTGTAAACCAAATGCCCGGCAAAATCAGGCTTGATTTCTGGTTAGGCCAGGCAGGGTCCATTGGCCAGAGTAATAAACAATTAGTAATTGCCACTGTAATAATTTACATAAGCTCTTAGGTTTAGGCTAGCCACGTGTGCAGTGACGTCATCACTTCCAGTCCACTGCCCTTCTGGCACAGTGACAGTGGCACTCTCACATTATATCGATAAAACGCTGATTAAAAGTGTGTTAAACTACTCTTTTTTTAATTTTGCTCCAGTAATTTATGTCCTGAAAATTCTTATTGGTTTAGTTTTAAACTGATTACGTTTGCATTACCATATAGTTTACTATCGGAGAGGGATATAACATGTAATGATAGTCATCAGTAACATATTCCCTCCATATATCATTGTAAGTCGTATTTGATTTAAGAAAGTTAAACTTGAATTTTGACAAACGATCAGTAAAATTATCTATTAGTTCAGTATATACAAACACAGATCCATACCCAAGTGAATATTGAAATAGTATTGACTATGTAGCAACTGATAACATATTGTAATATAAATCGAAACTGAAATTCTACGTACATTTCAAACAGATCGAGCTAGGATAAGCGTTGGGCTGGCCTCCGTACTGGCCCGATTACGTTTATTATGCCCTTATAGTTTCCAAATTTTATCTCCAAATTTCACTATGCAAAAAAAATTCTCATCACATCAAAATGACGGCACATGTATGAAAAGCTAAATATATATGAAATCAAAAATTAATTACATAATTTTGTTGTACTTTTTAAGACGAATATTTTAAGTCAAATTAATCTATGTTGGGATAGTTATTTATAAATACCAACAAAATACTACAGTGCCGCATTTATAACAAAGTGCCAACTTTGGGTGTGCAAACTCTGGAACTAAAGAAGGCCTATGTAGCCTTTCCACGCTGGGCCTAATCATTCTCTCTTTTCTGCTTGGGCCAGGCCGGGTCCATTTGGCAAGTTATATTACTATATATAGCAAAGGCCAGGCTATGGATGATGAATGAAAATTAATAATATAGCCAAAATTGAATAGAAGAAGTCATCAAAGCAGTAGTGGTGGCAATTTGGTTTATAAGCATGACCACCGTCAATTGACAATTACGGTTGGTGGCGGCCCCCTCGGCGGTGGTGGGCGGCCACGGCACGGAGGAGGCGGGAGGAGGCGAGCGGGAGGAGGAGAAAGAGAGAGGGGAGAGAGGCGAGGTCGCCGTCGTCGCCGCCCCGGGCGCTCCCCCCTCCTCTGTTCTTCACAAATGAGCAGAGGACGTAGATAGAGAAGAGGATACAAATCAAGGGTTCTTTTTGCATATATGCATGACCACCGAAGGGGTATAGACCCAAGTGGCACAACTTAACTAGTTTGGGAAGCCAGAAACTCATTTTATGAGTTCGTGGACCTAAGTAATACCTCGTGACAAGTTTAAGGGCTCGTGGTGTATTTAACTCTAGTTACAGGCTTGCTTACTATCCATATTAAAATTGATTTGTTGTTGATCTGACATAAACAATGGTAAAAAATTACTGAGTCTGCAAATATATTTTTACACTACAATTAAATTGTGCAGACTTCTACCAAGAGTGGTAGATAAAAATTAAAAAACTATATGAAAATCGTAGATTCATAGTTATCAGCACTCAACACTGCGGGTGAGCAGCAGCCTATCTACTTTGATTTCTATAATATAATTTTTGTAGCCACTGTCAAGGTTCCACCGAATATTAAAATAAAATTAAAAGGTGTACTCTGAGGAGGATCATGCAAACAATTGCATACCTGTAGAGAGAGTTGGGCAACGGAGAGAAAGCACAGAGAAGAGCCTGCCGATTTGAGAAAGAAATAGCGCTTTCTTTGCTAAATAGAAAAATCAGCAGCATTAATCTTGAATGACACAGCAAACACAAACGGGAGCCCCTCTTGGGTATTTCATCGAGCATCTGGGAAGGGAGTAGCTGTTTGATGGAGAACACAGCAGAGGAAAGGCTAACTTCTGAGGTAGCATCCAAGGTCCGTTACTCCGGTGTAGGACTCTTACCATGTAGCTGAACCCTCCTGCCAACCAGTGATCCTTACCGCCGCCGTGGTTGCACATGGCTCTTCGCAGCAACAGGCACCAGCCGTGGGCGGCGGCAGCATTGATCGTGTGCGCCGGCGGCTGCTGGAGATTGGAGAAACGTCGAGAAATCACGAAGGGTCCCGAAGTCCCAGTGCGCATGGGGATTGCATGCAAACCCAGGATCGCTGGCTGATTTTCGTCCGTTGGACCAAATTCTAAACCATATCTGACGGCTAATAATTGCCAGTGACGTGGCCCAATACGATGGCGGAGCTTGGACGCCGGATTCGGAAATTGAAGATATGTAAATTCCTACATTCTACTTTCTTTCATTATTTGTTGACACTTGACAGCACTGATTAATCATTTTTTGTGAGCTCTGATATGCCTTAAACGTTGTAAACCACATGCCCGGCAAAATCAGGCATGATTTCTGGTTAGGCCAGGCAGGGTCCATTGGCCAGGGTAATAAACAAATAGTAATTGCCACTGTAATAACTTACATAAGCTCTTAGGTTTAGGCTAGCGACGTGTGCAGTGACGTCATCATTTCCAGTCCACTGCCCTTCTGGCACAGTGACAGTGGCACTCTCAAATCATACAGAACTATGTTTTAGCTCCCCACTATGAACTCTCAATTGTGCCACGTCATCCAACCCACCGCTCTCGCGTCCCCACTGGGGCACCCCCTCGCCTCCCCACCGCGGCAGCCGCACCACGCGCCGCCCCTTCCTTCTCCACCTACCGCGCCCGGAAGCCCGCTGCGGCCGCGCCTCGCCTGCCCACCGCCGGCCCCTCGGCTGCCCACCCACTGGCCGCCTTTCCACCGGCTCCACCCCTCGACGTGATTTTCTCATGTAATATTGGAGCAAAGTTAAATGGTTTTCAAATCCCTTTAAATTATAAAATAAAATGAAGTACTAAATAAATATGTTCAAATAATAACTCCTAAAATAAGAAATCATAAAATTTGGAACAAGTTTGATGGTTTCGAATTTGGTTTCAAATTTTGAAAGCTTGAAACAAATCATAAAGGTTTGTATGAATAAATGAATGCACTTTGAGACTATCGAGACTAGAATGAGAATACGGAATAAGTTTAAGGACCGCTGTGAAAATTTACTCTTTTGTAAATATAAACAACTGTGAAACAAGGAAATAAAAAGGGATGTAGCTTTTTTCTCTAGTAGTGAACTGCTCCGTTACCCATGGTCATGCAGCACACACAGGCCTCCACGTAGGAACATTCTCTCAAGCAGAGTTACTTTCGAGAACCACTAGAAACTGGGCGCGGCCATTGCCGCGCTTGACCTGAGTTGGCCCCACTGTGCTGCCGTCTCTCTCTTGTTGATTTTTTTTTGGCAATTCTCTTGTCGATCTGTGGCAGATGTATCTCTCCTATTTTGGCTCGTGGCCTGTGGCTCATATTTTACTTATCAGTGGATGATGGGATGAAAAAATGAGGAAAGATATGTGAATTGATTATAGATTATTTGATAAGTTTTATGATGGTGGAACGTGCCTACCTGGATTCGAGTCCCGGTTCTGACTCGGCACATGTGTCGCATTTTTCTGAATTTTTTTCAGGAATTAATCGGCGCTTTTCTTTCAATCGTAGGTGACGTCCCCGTCGACAACGAGGAGACGTGGTGATTTCGTTAATTTTAAGATCGGATTTGCCGGTCAAGTCTCTCGGATATGCTCATAGGGTAGGGTTAGCATACATGTTTCAGGGTGAGTATGTGTGTTTGAGCGTTTGCGTCTGGTGAGTATGTTGTTTCTACATTGTGAACTAAAAGGTATTATCATATATGTTGGTGCAAGACCATGGCATGGTGTATGCAACAGTAAAATACCATAGTTAAATATGCAAAGACCTTTTGACTCCTTATATAGTTACAGGAGTTAAATACACCACGGGCCCTTAAACTTGTCACGAGGTACCACTTAGGTCCACGAACTCGCAAAATGAGTTTCTGGCTCCCCAAACTTGTTAAGTTGTGCCACTTGGGTCCATACCTCTTCGGTAGTCATGCATATATGCAAAAAGAACCCTTGATTTGTATCCAGCACTGATTAATCATTTTTTGTGAGCTCTGATATGCCTTAAACGTTGTAAACCACATGCCCGGCAAAATCAGGCATGATTTCTGGTTAGGCCAGGCAGGGTCCATTGGCCAGGGTAATAAACAAATAGTAATTGCCACTGTAATAACTTACATAAGCTCTTAGGTTTAGGCTAGCGACGTGTGCAGTGACGTCATCATTTCCAGTCCACTGCCCTTCTGGCACAGTGACAGTGGCACTCTCAAATCATACAGAACTATGTTTTAGCTCCCCACTATGAACTCTCAATTGTGCCACGTCATCCAACCCACCGCTCTCGCGTCCCCACTGGGGCACCCCCTCGCCTCCCCACCGCGGCAGCCGCACCACGCGCCGCCCCTTCCTTCTCCACCTACCGCGCCCGGAAGCCCGCTGCGGCCGCGCCTCGCCTGCCCACCGCCGGCCCCTCGGCTGCCCACCCACTGGCCGCCTTTCCACCGGCTCCACCCCTCGACTACCCACCACCGCCCCCTCGGCTGCCACCCACCGGCGCCACCCCTCGCCTTCTCCACCTACCTTAAATTGCAGCAGCACGGCGACGACGAGCGCAAGCGAGCCCTCCGTTCATCTCATTCTGATGAGTACATGACACGCATGCATATGTCCATGAATGGTGCAGAGGGTGGAGAAAAAGGAGACCAATAAGGTTTTCCAAGTCAACAAGAAGGTCCAAGATTAATCCGATTCGAGTCCCAAAGATGGAGGCCCAAAGAAACTTAAGTTCGAATCCACCTCGGAGTACAGGAGCAGCCCGCACTAAATCAGTCGCCCAGGTCGCATACGGGTTCGGTTTTTGACGATCTACATATGCTTGGAAAGCTAACGAGATAAGCTTTCCAATGGAACTGGTCCCACCTCAAAATTCGTTCTGAGTCATCGGGAATCGACGAAACAAGTTGACGTCCAGAATCTGTCTCGGTGTTGCATCGCCGTATTTTGGTCTTTGGGCCGTGTATCGTGTGGAAGCCCATAGGGGGGGCGCCCCCTCTAACCCTAGAACGCCCCTTTAGGCTATATAAACTCAGTAGCCGTCATCGTTTAGACTTGGGTTTTGCTTAGATTAATCTGTTGAAAACAGTTTCGCCGTTAACGTTTGTAGAACCCCAACTATTGAGCTTAATCATTCATCTGCAGAGTCATTTCATATTGAGAGTTGCGTTCTTTTGAGTTCTTGCTTGTGTTCTTCGTTTCGTAGGCAGGGATTAGCCTTTTTGGCGAGGTCAACCGGGTTGTGACACGGTTGATAAACAGAGGAGTCGTGGTACTAAGATTGCGGGGTTCGAGTTTGCTGACGGAAGATCACACGGATCGGGGTTCGAGTTTGCTGCCGGATCGGTGTGTTGCGCTCCGCCGAAAACGAATTATCCTTCACCCGACGGAAGATCGGTCTACCTGTTCCCATCACATTCCAAGGCAGTCGGAATTGAAGGCGCCATCGGCGCCCACAGCAACAAAGGTATGCCACGCCCCCATCTGAAGCCATGGAGTCGAGAGTAGAGCAAAGAGAGGGAGGATACTGAACCTGTAGATCTGCGTCGCTGCCGTTGCTTGCTGTCCGCCGCCACCCGCGAGGGGCCCGGCGCCACCTGCTGCTCACCGCTGCTAGGGGCCGCGCCTGCCGTAGGCGGCAGGCTAGGGGATGCTCCTGCTGCACGCGCCGCCTGCGCCCCAGCCCTCGCTCCTGCTACCTCCGCGCCCCCACCTGCCCTCGCCACGGCCAAATTGAGGCAGAACAGAATAGCAGATGCAGTGGCTCAGGCCAAATTGATTTGTTTTTTTGGAAACACGCCAAATCGCGATTTGTTGGACTAGCGGAGCAAGGGGACACTACCAGAATCCTTCACATCCGCCCGCCTCCTCCGCCTCGGCCATTTTTGGACCCGGTGCTGATGGGGCTTCAGCACCGGGTCCAACGGCTAGGAGCGGGGGCGGCGCGGAGGTGCGTCCGGGCGGACACATTAGCACCGGGTCGTGGCACGACCCGATGCTAATGTTCACCCTTTAGCACCGGGTGCAGCCACGACCCGGTGCTAATGTGCCCGAGGCCTTTAGCACCGGGTCGTGGCTGCACCCGGTGCTAAAGGGGGCGCATTAGCACCGCGTCTTGCTATGACCCGGTGCTAATGTCTTCGCCCTGACACATCTTCGCGCCGCCCCCGCTCCTAGCCGTTGGACCCGGTGCTGAAGCCCCATCAGCACCGGGTCCAAAAATGGCCGAGGCGGAGGAGGCGGGCGGATGTGAAGGATTCTGGTAGTGAAAGCAGGCCTTATATAGAAGGGATGGTTCAGATTATAAGAAAGTCAGCGGATCAATTACTATTTGTATCGATAAGTCTAAGGAACGACAGGTCGCGCTAATGAGTTACCGCGCGACCGCGTTCCGTTGGCCTGGCCCAACTCCCGTTCCGTCTGTTTGGCCTATTATGAACTGCCAGCCCGTTACAATATGTTATTAGAGGTAATAATAGATCCCACCTTTTCCTAGAATGTCGCGACCGCCGCGGCCCATCGTGCTGCTGTGCCATCCTGAAACCATTGACCGGCTAGTAGACTTTATTTAGCCCATATTAGTGACTGCTTGTTAATATCAAGTTAATATAATATACCGTTATCCTCACATGACCATACACAAATATCCGTTGTATCAATGTATGTATTTTAACTATCAACTTTATATATATTATGACTATCAATCTTATATATTTGAAGTGCCAATCTGTTTGTATTCGTTTGCATTAGCCTGTGTATTCTAACTATCAACCAACATATATTGTGACTATCAATCAATATATATTATGAGTATCAACATGTGTATTATGACTATCCACCTACATATATTATCACTATCAATCTACATATATTCTAATTCCTAAATGTCAACCTGTGTATTAGTTCATCAATCTGTGTATTCTACTATCAACCTACATATATTGTGACTAGAATTTATGTATTTTATAAATATTAACCTACATATATGTGTATAAGAGACAGCATAGTATGCACATAAATTATTTCCCGGCCCCTGTTTGGCACACTGTCGACCAAAAGAAATTAAGTAAAATTCATATAATATATTAGCAGAGGCCTACATGTACAAATTACTTGCTTACCGGAAAGCCAATGTTCCATTTTAGTGTTTCATGTTGAATTCCCGGGTGTTCTTGACGGAATGAGCCTTATAACTATTCACAAGTCATACAAAACAAAATACTAACTAGCTTGCCTTCTCTCTCCATTTAAAACACAACATGAACACTCTCTCCACCATGAACTCAAGCTCTCTCCTCTCTCTCCTCCAAGAACACAAGCTATCTCTAACTAGCTTTACTTTGATTCACAAATCCCTCTATTTCTAAATCATAGAAGGATTACAAGCTAAATAAAACATTAGAGAATGAAAGAGAGTGAGTGGTGGCCGGACCGGTGGCGAGGGGACGACGGCAGATGTGTATAAGAGACAGGCCTAAG
>OAMR01000157.1:2256654-2331062 GCA_900205405.1 Echinochloa crus-galli | reverse complement strand
AGGCGGATCTGCTACCGGGAGGAGCTTCGGCGTGAAGGCCGGGGCCTCGGCATGCTGGGACGGCGGCTGGGCGAGCGGTCGCGGCTCCCGAGCGGAGGGTTGCTGACAGCCGCGGAAGGGCTAGCTCCAGACTTTACAACTACATCTGGTGATAACATCTTCAATTTCGCCTTTCCTTTTCATATAAACCAAGAGACATGAGTCAGCTTGGCTTCGTTCGCGGATTCTCTTACTCGAAGACGGATTTCATCTGTAATTTATTCCGGGTGGATTATGCACGGGTATCCGGCAGTTACTTTGTAGCATGGTATCTCAGGTTACGAATTCAGTTGGTCTGCCGGATTTGGAGTCCGTGACCGTTTAAAGTGGGTTAGGGCTGGTCTATATGGAAGCATTGGCTTGGTAAGAAGCGGGAAACAACACGGTGTGACTTAGTCGTGGTGGTAATTGCTACTAATTCATCGGTTCCAGGAAGAAATTTCTAGGTCTGACCTTAATTGGTTGAACCTAGCAGTGACCTTGTTGAAGGCATTGCTTGGATTAAGATGAATTACTCCCTCGTGAAAACATTTGATCTGGTCTTAATTGGTTGGGTCATTACAACGTCGGCACGTGCGTGTGTCGTTTCCTCGTTGGAGGCGTTGTATCGGGAGCCTACTTCATAGTCCAAGAGTTGCTTTGGTTTGTGAAGCGGATGAAGATGAAGGCGCTTGTGGTAGTTTGCTAGGTCATGGTGCTCTCTCTTTTTTTTCTTTTTCATTGGCGGTGTGCATCTTAGTTATGCAGAGGCCGGGTTGGATCTTATATAATTGTATCATCTCGATGTAATTGTCTAAGATCCTCCACAAGGACAGCAGCAGCCACTAGGCAATAAACTAGGTCAGAAAATTTGTAAGTTAGTCATATCCAAGTCACATGGTTTTTATTTCTGACATGTCGCAAAAGATATGCCATCAATCAGGGATTCATTTGATGGCGTTAATCATATCGCTGCTATGACCAGTTTATCCAGGCCCGCAGCATCGTGCGGAATATCACCTAGTTATATTGATAAAACGCTGATTAAAAGTGTGTTAAACTACTCGTTTTTAATTTGGCTCCAATATTTTATGCCTGAAAATTCTTATTGGTTTAGTTTCAAACTGATTACGTTTGCATTACCATATAGTTTACTATCGGAGAGGGATATAACATGTAATGATAGTCATAAGTAACATATTCCCTCTATATATCATTGTAAAGTCGCATTTGATTTAAGAAAGTTAAACTTGAATTTTGACAAACGATCAGTAAAATTATCTATTAGTTCAGTATATACAAACACAGATCCATACCCAAGTGAATATTGAGATAGTATTGACTATGTAGCAAATGATAACATATTGTAATATAAATCGAAACTGAAATTCTACGTACATTTCAAACAGATCGAGCTAGGATAAGCGTTGGGCTGGCCTCCGTACTGGCCCGATTACGTTTATTATGCCCTTATAGTTTCCAAATTTTATCTCCAAATTTCACTATGCAAAAAAAATTCTCATCACATCAAAATGACGGCACATGTATGAAATGCTAAATATATATGAAATCAAAAATTAATTACATAATTTTGTTGTACTTTTTAAGACGAATATTTTAAGTCAAATTAATCTATGTTGGGATAGTTATTTATAAATACCAACAAAATACTACAGTGCCGCATTTATAACAAAGTGCCAACTTTGGGTGTGCAAACTCTGGAACTAAAGAAGGCCTATGTAGCCTTTCCACGCTGGGCCTAATCATTCTCTCTTTTCTGCTTGGGCCAGGCCGGGTCCATTTGGCAAGTTATATTACTATAAATAAATTTTCTTATGATTTATTTGCCACTGTAATAAGTCCGTAATTGACATCAGCTCTTACATGTTTAGGCAAGCCGACATGTGCAGTGACGTCATCACATCCAGTCCCCTGCCTCTACATAGCTCGAAGCTCCCACCCGAACAGGGAACAGACCCCGCACCACCACCACCAAGAAAAGTCACAGCCGGGCGGCAGCACCAACCACCGAAAGCATTAGCGGCGAGCATCCTGCAACTATTGCTGCCATGGCCGCCGCTCCCGTGTCCGTTCCCCGCATGAAGCTGGGCTCGCAGGGGCTGGAGGTCTCCGCGCAGGGCCTGGGATGCATGGGCATGTCCGCCTTCTACGGCCCGCCCAAGCCGGAGCCCGACATGATCGCGCTCATCCACCACGCCGTCGCCGCCGGCGTCACCTTCCTCGACACCTCCGACATCTACGGCCCGCACACCAACGAGGTCCTCCTCGGCAAGGTCGGTAATTGGGGCTCGGATTTTGGATCTCTGTTCTTTTTCGGTTTGCACTGAAGGTGTTCGATGTAATGCTTCTGAGTTGCCGAGCAGGCGCTGCAAGGCGGGATGAGGGAGAAGGTCGAGCTGGCCACCAAGTTCGGCATCTCGTTCGCCGACGGCAAGCGCGAGATCCGCGGGGACCCGGCGTATGTGCGCGCGGCGTGCGAGGGCAGCCTCAAGCGTCTTGGCGTCGACTGCATCGACCTATACTACCAGCACCGCATCGACAAGAGAGTGCCCATCGAGGTCACGGTGAGTGGAGCTTGCCATTTAATTTGATTTCTTTGGCTGGTAGCTGGGTGTGGTGGATGTGAACGCACAGGTAAAGGCTGAAATGAGAGTGAGGGGAAAGTTGAGGGACACTGAGAGTGATGGCGGTTGGTGGAGGCAGGTTCGATGAATACTCCGTGCCTAGAATGAGAATGAGAGGTTATACAGAAATGGGATCCTCGCACGCTTTGTACAAAGAATCCTACTGGCGTGCCATGAAATCTCTCTCTTCTATAATTAGGACTATACGAAACTGGCCAAGAATGTCAGTCAGGATCCCGAATTTACAAAAGAAAAAGAAAAGAAAACCACATTCTGTATCCACCTGTTACACTCTGCAAGTGCATCCATAAATCTGTGAACCAAGTGTAAATCAGCAATTAGTGGATATTGAAATGATTGCGATGTAGAAGATAGCTTCTGTATTGGCAGTAACATCTAGGAGCTCACTCATATTAGATACCATTGCATAAAATTTCCAGCATTGTAGGTCTGAGACTATATCAGATGTTTTATCAATGCCTCTACAAAAATGAATCCCATTGCAGATTACTGTTTTATGCAAGTGACTTCTTGCTTGTCGTATTATTTTCCAAATTGATTCTGCACTGTGGTTTGAAAACCATTATTTTTATTTCTCTTTTAAAGAAAGATTATTGATTCAATTTCTTTTTTTGCTTTACTAGATGGGTGAACTCAAGAAACTAGTTGAAGAAGGAAAGATAAAGTATATTGGATTATCTGAAGCATCTGCATCAACAATTAGAAGAGCTCATGCAGTCCATCCTATCACTGCAGTTCAGCTGGAATGGTCATTATGGTCTAGAGATACAGAAGAACTAATTCCCACTTGCAGGTACTTCTATGAAAAGTCAAACACAAGAGTTGTCCAGTCACTAAGTAGGAAGCTTTATTTTCTGAGTTTTCTCTTTTCTGTGACAATTTCAGGGAACTTGGAATTGGAATAGTGGCTTACAGTCCACTAGGCAGAGGGTTCTTTTCCAGTGGGGCAAAACTGGTTGACTCACTATCTGAGCAGGATTTCCGCAAGGTGAACTGAAACTTATACCTATGGAACATTGATTGTGCCTTGTAGCAAGTTAACTTATCATTATGCTTTGGTTCTACTTTTTGTAGAACTAGGAGATATTTCATAAATATTTGGAAGAATTTTTCTTCATTGTATACATGCATGGCCTAAATATGCATCGTACATAGTGCACTTATCCTTGATTTGTGCCTTCATCATTTACTTGATCTTAGATACCTTTCTGGATTATAGTCTCATCCGTTTGATTTATACTATGGTCTCATGCATATATTCCAATAAAAAAGAATTATAAATACAGTCAGTTGCCTCTTGCTAATGAAATTTTCATACTTCTGCAGCATATGCCTAGGTTTCAACCAGAGAATCTTGACAAGAATGCTCAGATATTCGAGCGTGTCAATGCGATGGCGGCAAGAAAAGGATGCACACCATCACAACTTGCATTGGCATGGGTTCATCATCAAGGAAAGGATGTTTGCCCCATCCCAGGCACAACAAAAATCGAGAACTTCAACCAGAATGTGGGGGCATTATCTGTGAAGCTGACACCGGATGAGATGTATACAGTGCACAAAGCTTATTCATCGCGCCGGTGGTTCTAAAGCACAGATATAAGAAAGGAGGTAGTGCAATACACACTCACTACCACAGATCATCACTTGCAACAAGGCAAGCACATCTTATGGAAGCTCATGCAACGAAGCCTGAGCATATTCTGCATCCGAACTTGTAGATATGGTACACACACAGTTCATGATACCGTATTGGCCTATTCAGATTTCCAAGACGATAACGGCGGGGTCTCCGAATCCTTCCAGGTATTGGCCATCTGAGCATACCGGTCACCCACGACTTCACCTGCAGCAGCGTACGACTCGAGTTCAGCCATCTCATCCGGTGTCAGCTTCACAGATAATGCCCCCACATTCTGGTTGAAGTTCTCGATTTTTGTTGTGCCTGGGATGGGGCAAACATCCTTTCCTTGATGACGAAGCCATGCCAATGCAAGTTGTGATGGTGTGCATCCTTTTCTTGCCGCCATCCCATTGACACGTTCGAATATCTGAGCATTCTTGTCTAGATTCTCTGGTTGAAACCTAGGCATATCCTGCAGAAGTATGAAAATTTCATTAGGAAGAGGTAACTGACTGTATTTATAGTTCTTTTTTATTGGAATATATGAATGGGACCATTGTATAAATCAAATGGATGAGACTATAATCCAGAAAGGTATCTAAGATCAAGTAAATGAGAAAGGCACAAATCAAGGATAAGTGCACTATGTACTATGCACATTTAGGCCATGCATGTATACAACACATCCTGAAATATGAATGAGCTCCAGGTTGCTGTTGCCAATACAGAAGCTATCTTCCACACCAGAATTATTTCAATATCCACTAATTCCTGATTTACACTTGGTTCACAGATTTATGCATGCACTTGCAGAGTGTAACAGGGTGGATACAGAATGTGGTTTTCTTTTTCTTTTCCTTTTTTTTTTGTAAATTAGTACTATACGAAACTGGCCAACAATATCAGTTACTATCCTGAATTTACAAAAAAAAAAGGAAAAGAAAAAGAAAACCACATTCTGTATCCACCCTGTTACACTCTGCAAGTGCATGCATAAATCTGTGAACCAAGTGTAAATCAGGAATTAGTGGATATTGAAATAATTCTGGTGTGGAAGATAGCTTCTGTATTGGCAATAGCATCTAGGAGCTCATTCATATTTCAGGATTTGGTTTGTTAGCTAGATTTCAGGATTTGGTTTGGATTGTAAGCAGAAAATTATCTCTAATATCAGAGCCTCCCAAGGGGAGGGCGAGTTAGTTGTGATCGACTGCGGTTAGCCTTCCTTGGTTAATAAACAGGCCATATCACCATTACAGGTTGTCAGGTTACTGTTTTATGCAAATGACTTCTTGCTTATCGTGTTATTTTCCAAATTGATTCTGCATTGTGGTTTGAAAACCATGATTTTTTCTCTTTTAAAGAAAGATTATTGATTCAGTTTCTTTTTTTTGCTTTATTAGATGGGTGAACTCAAGAAACTAGTTGAAGAAGTAAAGATAAAGTACATTGGATTATCTGAAGCATCTGCATCAACAATTAGAAGAGCTCATGCAGTCCATCCTATCACTGCAGTTCAGCTGGAATGGTCGTTATGGTCTAGAGATGCAGAAGAAGAAGTAATTCCCACTTGCAGGTACTTTTATGAAAAGTCAAACACAAGAGTTGTCCAGTCACTAAGTAGGAAGCTTTATTTTCTGAGTTTTCTCCTTTCTGTGACAATTTCAGGGAACTTGGAATTGGAATAGTGGCTTACAGTCCACTAGGCAGAGGGTTCTTTTCCAGTGGGGCAAAACTGGTTGACTCACTATCTGAGCAAGATTTCCGCAAGGTGAACTGAAACTTATACCTATGGAACATTGATTGTGCCTTGTAGCACGTTAACTTATCATTATGCTTTGGTTCTACTTTTTGTAGAACTAGGAGATATTTCATAAATATTTGGACGAATTTTTCTTCATTGTATACATGCATGGCCTAAATGTGCATAGTACATAGTGCACTTATCCTTGATTTGTGCCTTTCTCATTTACTTGATCTTAGATACCTTTCTGGATTATAGTCTCATCCATTTGATTTATACAATGGTCCCATTCATATATTCCAATAAAAAAGAACTATAAATACAGTCAGTTACCTCTTCCTAATGAAATTTTCATACTTCTGCAGGATATGCCTAGGTTTCAACCAGAGAATCTAGACAAGAATGCTCAGATATTCGAACGTGTCAATGGGATGGCGGCAAGAAAAGGATGCACACCATCACAACTTGCATTGGCATGGCTTCGTCATCAAGGAAAGGATGTTTGCCCCATCCCAGGCACAACAAAAATCGAGAACTTCAACCAGAATGTGGGGGCATTATCTGTGAAGCTGACACCGGATGAGATGGCTGAACTCGAGTCGTACGCTGCTGCAGGTGAAGTTGTGGGTGACCGGTATGCTCAGATGGCCAACACCTGGAAGGATTCCGAGACTCCGCCGTTATCGTCTTGGAAATCTGAATAGGCCAATATGGTATCATGAACTGTGTGTGTACCATATCTACAAGTTGGGATGCAGAATATGCTCAGGTCTTCGTTGCAAGAGCTTCCATAAGATGTGCTTGCCTTGTTGCAAGTGATGATCTGTGGTAGTGAGTGTGTATTGCATACCTCCTTTCTTATATCTGTGCTTTAGAACCACCGGCGCGATGAATAAGCTTTGTGCACTGTATATGACTATTAATTTTAATTAATTTATCATGTAGTACTAGTATATCGAATTTTGTAATAGATGGAAGTGTGACATTATTACTCTGGCCAACTGATTAAAGATCTTGTGTACTTCTGTTGGAATAACCACGCTATGAAAAGCTTGTTAGTTTCAGCGAAAGAAACTAATTTCAGCACAATCTGAAATCAGCTAAAAAATGTAACGTATTCACGGAGTTAAAAATATACATCACAAGGTATATATAGCAGCAACCACATAAATCAACGGACACTAGATTTTTAGGCCTGTTTGGAATCGAAAAATAGAAAAATGAGTGGGGAATGCATGAGTAGCATGCAAAGGTTATAGCAAAATGAGTAGCATGCAAAAAGATGTTTGGAATGTACTAGTGAAAACAGGAGTCATAAGGCTAGATAAGTTTGGGTTCCATATTCTCCTAGAAACGTTTTGGATCCTGTTTCTACCTACGAATATTTCTCTGAGAATTAGAATCACTATTATGAAATTGTTTATCTCATTGGATAATTTGTGATTCTGAAAAGAGGATGGTAGTAATGTGAACCAAGTGATTCTAAAGAAGAGCATGATAACTACTCGGTAATTGGCAATTGTGAAATAACAACTGGTAAATATGAGGTCTGAGGTCTCTGCTGTGTACGGTGGATAGATCCCCTTGGTAATTTTTTTCTTAAGAAAACAACAACCGCGGCCCTAGCTGTGCTTGGCATATATTAATAGAGAAAGAGAAAAATTATACGAAAATCATACTAGGCGGAAACAGATTAAAAAATGAGAAGTTCTGGCATGGATATTATTTTGAGATTTATTGGTCTTAACACTAGTCGAACAATATTGGATTATATCGTTGTATGACCTTCCAAATCCCAAATTATTGATAAGCATAAGAAGAAAGTATTGACCCCTCATTATTTTTTATGTGCTCTATTTTTTGCACGCCTATGATAAGTATCTGACACTGTTGTTTGTAATTATTTATTTTCTCTTTATATACATTGATAAAAGTCATGAAATGAGGTGCCGTGGGGAACTCCACCGCAGTTTGCCCTTTGAGAAAAGAAGAAAACCGTATTGATGCAAATAGCCTCAAGATGACATGAAAATAACAAATACACTTTGTTTACATTTATTCTATATATGCTATAGTGTTTGAAGGATCGAATCGGCGAACGGAGAGGGGGGAGTGAATGACAGCCGATAAAATTCTCTCTCGAGAGGAAACTCAGTCTACATCCCAAAATCACTTCCGACGGTGACCAACTCACTTACTTGCCAAATCCACGAAGTCACTGAAGTACTTCTGGACCTAGGAACAAGTCTTCAAGCAACTCAACTAGCAACGCACAACGGAACACACAATTCGAAGCTCAGTGCAGCACTCAGACCAAAAGCGGTCTGACCGGATTGAAAAACCAGTCATTCCGGTTTCGTCTAGAAACTCAAACTCAGAACTGCAGCTTGAACAAACGAGCTCTTAAACATTCCAAAATAACAGATAGGGCAACACCAATTCAAAACACAGCTAGAGTCAAGAAGAACTGCAATCAACAGCTCCAGCACCAAAACCGGTCATACCGGTTTCCCAAACCGGTCAGACCGGTTTCCCCAGGCAGACACGGGAAAAGTCTGCCCGAGGGAAGAACTCGATCTTATCCTTAACCGATCTCCCGATTCGCTCTACGATTCAAGTGAGACTTTGGGGATAGGTAGGATACCTCATGAACTAGTCATGGCTCCGAAATCAACTCTCAAAACACACCGAATCAAGAGGAATTGAGAAACAAAGACACGTACACCCTTTTGCTTGGGTTCAACCAAAATTCACCAAATCGAAGGCTTTTTTCGAGGATTGAGGGGGCCAAATCACTAGAAAAGGTTCAACAAAGACCCATGAGTGAATCCCCAACAAAATCCCACAAGGAAATGGCCTCAAATCTGATGAACGGAAATCTCCCCAAAAATCACCCAAAAATCCTCAAAAAGGAAAAACACGGAGGAGACAAGAACACAAGGATTCACCACCATGAATTTTATTTACACTATGAGATTATCTTCTTTACAAAGGCTAACCTCCTCCCTTCATCCGTCCCACTTGAAAGTGGATGAAAATTGAAGTGGAGAAGTCCCCTCCTCTCTTCGTCACAATATGAAGCTCACGGCCAACCTAGGAAAACAAATAGCAAATGAACTAGGGTTCCAAAAGATGGCTGCTATCTCCCACAAGGTGAGTATATATAGCTGCCGATGAAAGACACAACTACCTCTACAACTTAATTGGAAGATACACGCCCTCAAGGGCAAAACTAGAAGTTGTAGATATTTTCTCCTCCGGCTGGGCACGCATCCATCTGGATTTGCTTCCCTCCGATGCAACCTCCACGATCACACCGCGTGTCCTCCGCTTCGAAGCTTCCCGACGTGCAGGACTGAAACCGGCTAGACCGGTTCTGCAAACCGGCCAGACCGGTTCTGCCACGCCAGGTCTTCGGACTTGGTTTTGAGGCCCAAACCAAGAAACCCTCCTCTGCTGGTTTTGTGGCCAAACCAACACACCCCGCGTACTTGGTCCAGCCTCCACGCCAAGCTTCGAGCACGCCAATCCTTTCACCTCTGGCGCTCGGACGGTCTACTCAGTCTTGCCTTGTTCCTTGACTCGGTTGTGCCCAATGTACCGGCTCGAATCATCTTCTTCCATGTTGCCTTGCTTGTTCTTGCACCATGTGAACTGCACTTGATTCCATCGGCCATCGGGTCTCTCGAACCAAGCCTACTTGTCTCTCCACTCCTGGGAGGCCGCTCCGGCAAAGACCTTTCACGGTTGTTCTTCACCTGCACCAATGCAAATCAAGCCGCATTCTACATCTGCAATACTTGAGCCAAGACAAATGTCAGTCCACACAATGTTGTCAATCACTCATCACTAGGAATCGACCATCCTCTCGGTCCCTCGGACACACATGGTCCTCAGTGTTGCTCGGAAATGTTTGACAAAGATTTTACTCCCTCATTTTGCTTTTGTAAGGCCCGCACGTATATCAATATTCAAACTTTATAAAATTTGACCAATAATTTAAGCAATAAAATTTAATTTTTATAGCTCAAATTTGATATTGTTAGATTTGTGCTGATGTTAGAGATTTTGGATATAACTAGTGCTTTTGTGACCACAGAATATGTACATATGGGTGGGGCCGTTGCGGGAAGCAATGTATGCGCCATCACTAGCTCGAGTATTGGTGTTAACCATATATATACTCTACTGGCGTTACTTGAAGTATTCAATCTTAGATGGTGCAGTAGCGAGTTGTTGCAGTGCAATGTCATGAACAGCCTCTGGAAGTAGTCGTACAGAAATAGATGGCCATTGGGAAGTAGTCGCACAAGAGAGGATGATGGGTGCCAGGAAGTAGTCATACAAGCGAGCAGTCGCGTTGTCTTATGGTCCCCAAAAACCTTATCACCTACCTATCCCGAGTATAATCACCAGGTAGGAGGTTCGAAGGCCTCCTCACGCAAACAGTATGCACGCAGATGTTGCGGTTTAATGCAAAAGGAAGCAGCAGCAACAGCTGAGGGAGAAAGAGAGAGGTCTCCTAAGGAGAAGTACCTAGAGAGTGTGTGTGCCAGGGAGGAAGAGCCTCCTTATATAGGCGCATACAATGAGAGGAGAGATGAACCTCGACGGGGCTAACCTCAGCAATGGCCTTAATTGCTATTAAGTGCGAGTCATTGGTTTTTCTTAGTGGTAGCCATTATTCAGAATAACTGACATTTGTGGCAAAAAGTTCATGTCACCTCACCACGTCGCATCTTGTTGTGGCTCGGCTCGGCACGACATGACACGTCACGGCTACAAGCCATGGCTACGGCCCGGCTCGGTGAGGCGAGCAGGCGCACATGTGGCCGCGCGCCCCTCTCCTCTAGCCAACTTCACAATTGGTGTACAGATGATCCACTCTTAAGTTCATTAGAATTCTCTTTGGCTCTCCATCCAGGATTTAATGTCAATAACCACCTAACATTAACTAACGGATCCTTTTAATTGTTATTAGATTATAATAATTGAGACTAAATGGGTCAGGCCTAATTAATCCAATAGCTGATTGGACCAAGCAGAGACTGAACTATGGACTACTTCCTTATAGGTGAGAAGGTTGCATGAAAAAAGTTATGAGCTAAATTGATAGTGTTCTGTAGCGATCCATGGCAATGTAGCTTCCCCAGTGGCCAATGAAAATGCGGACTACTTGAAGTTAAAAGCTACATCGTTGGATTCTGAAGAACAAATTTTATTGATGTCGAAGATTTTGTACTATAAAAATTATTAGTCATCTGTCCAAACAATATAATGAACTGCAAAATATCAAGGCCACAACATACCCCACTTTGCTGGCGGCTATCTGCAACCGGATAACATATACTACAAAACAAACAAAATGCACTGGCCCATGCTTGCTGACCAAATAAACTTTGCACCATATAGTAGAGACCCAAAAGAGGGCTCAGATTTTTTTTTACGCACCAAAGGTAAATTGCGTCACCACTGTTGTAGAAAACCACTAAAAACTACCCTAACCACCACTAGTGGACGGATGCCAAGAATTAAAAAAAAGATAATCCAATATATGCTATCAGGTGACTCAACAAGCTACATCAGTTAGTGACAATGACGCCAAGGGCTGCTATTTACCCGCCCCAGTATATTTGTAGGATGATCAAAGGTATCGGGAATCATTGAAGCTAGATGCAGTGATGGATGGTACAAACAAATTATACACTAACCGACTTGCGTCCTGTTCGGCAGGCATATTCCATCACTACCCAGCAGTGTTTTTCTCTCTGCAAAAATCAGCACCAGCCACCAGCCACCAACCAGCCAGCAGTATTTTTTTTTCTCTCATGAAAAACCAGCACATGTCCTGTTCGGCTGGCTGGTGCTGGTGCTGGTTTTTGCTGAGAGAAAAATACTGCTGGCTGGTTGGTAGCTGGTGCTGGTTTTTCAGAGAGAAAAACACTGCTAGCTGGTGCTGGAAAAAGAACCGAACAGGGCGCCAATTTATTGGTACTTCAAAATAGAAGCTTTGGAAACATTTCTTCAAATATATATATTCACGTGGCCATGCATGGTTATGCAAAAGGCAAACCTCGCCCCCCTTAATAGATGCACTACCGAAAAACCTATGTATGCGGAGTGTTTCGTTCTTTGCCGAGTGCATCCTGTTGGGCACTCGGCAAAGACATCATTTCTCGAGTGTCTGGTAAAATGCACTCGGCAAAGAACAGGTGCTCAAGATATACAAGGTTTTCCGAGTGCCAAACAGCAGGTAAAAACCTCCATTAAAATGTCGCAGACGGCGCGACTTCGCCACAACTTCGCCGCACCGTTTGTTAGTTGTTTATTTTACCGAGTGTCAGGTCTGACACAAGGCTAAAACTTTGCCGACTGCAAGACAGAAAACACTCGACAAAGGCGGCTTTTGCCGGCAACCTATATACCGAGTCAGCTTTGCCGAGTGTTACTCTCAGCAAAGGTTTTGCCGGGTGACTCAGGCATTCGGCAAACGCCCGGTTTCCCGTAGTGATGTAAGCATTGTTGTCGAAAGGATACCAATGACTTTAGAAAAATACCAGGATAATATCACTCCACTGCGTACAAAATTCAAAATATTTGGTAAAGTGGAGGTTAGTAATCTTTTGGGTTCTAGGGTAAAAGAGGGTGTACAGAGCCAAACCTTTACTTATATATTGACAGGGGTTTTATCACTATATGCTGGGCAATTTTAGAATACTAGGAATAAAATAGTTTTTGATAATTGCCAGCCTAAAACTTTTTTCATGTTCTTCGCTTTTCTCTATCGACGGATGGTATTTTAGTTTGCGGTTGGGTTATTAAAACTTTTTCCTTGTTATAAGACTTTTTTTGTGTCAGTTGGTGTGTAGCCTCGATTTACTTCCCGTAATAATTGGACTGATCACTCTTCCTTGGAGAAGGGTGAAGCCGAATTTTTTATATTATAAAAAAACAAACATATTCCTAGGACACTACCAGAATCCTTCACATCCGCCCGCCTCCTCCGCCTCGGCCATTTTTGGACCCGGTGCTGATGGGGCTTCAGCACCGGGTCCAACGGCTAGGAGCGGGGGCGGCGCGGAGGTGCGTCCGGGCGGACACATTAGCACCGGGTCGTGGAAAGACCCGGTGCTAATGTTCACCCTTTAGCACCGGGTGCAGCCACGACCCGGTGCTAATGTGCCCGAGGCCTTTAGCACCGGGTCGTGGCTGCACCCGGTGCTAAAGGGGGCGCATTAGCACCGCGTCTTGCTATGACCCGGTGCTAATGTCTTCGCCCTGACACATCTTCGCTCATTTAAATGTATTGGAGATATTTACATTGAAATGTATATTGGAAATGTTATATGTTTGAAATGTATATTGGAAAATGCTTCATTTAAATGTATTGGAGATATTTACATTGAAATGTATATTGGAAATGTTATATGTTTGAAATGTATATTGGAAAATGCTTCATTTAAATGTATTGGAGATATTTACATTGAAATGTATATTGGAAATGTTATATGTTTGAAATGTATATTGGAAAATGCTTCATTTAAATGTATTGGAGATATTTACATTGAAATGTATATTGGAAATGTTATATGTTTGAAATGTATATTGGAAAATGCTTCATTTAAATGTATTGGAGATATTTACATTGAAATGTATATTGGAAATGTTATATGTTTGAAATGTATATTGGAAAATGCTTCATTTAAATGTATTGGAGATATTTACATTGAAATGTATATTGGAAATGTTATATGTTTGAAATGTATATTGGAAAATGCTTCATTTAAATGTATTGGAGATATTTACATTGAAATGTATATTGGAAATGTTATATGTTTGAAATGTATATTGGAAAATGCTTCATTTAAATGTATTGGAGATATTTACATTGAAATGTATATTGGAAATGTTATATGTTTGAAATGTATATTGGAAAATGCTTCATTTAAATGTATTGGAGATATTTACATTGAAATGTATATTGGAAATGTTATATGTTTGAAATGTATATTGGAAAATGCTTCATTTAAATGTATTGGAGATATTTACATTGAAATGTATATTGGAAATGTTATATGTTTGAAATGTATATTGGAAAATGCTTCATTTAAATGTATTGGAGATATTTACATTGAAATGTATATTGGAAATGTTATATGTTTGAAATGTATATTGGAAAATGCTTCATTTAAATGTATTGGAGATATTTACATTGAAATGTATATTGGAAATGTTATATGTTTGAAATGTATATTGGAAAATGCTTCATTTAAATGTATTGGAGATATTTACATTGAAATGTATATTGGAAATGTTATATGTTTGAAATGTATATTGGAAAATGCTTCATTTAAATGTATTGGAGATATTTACATTGAAATGTATATTGGAAATGTTATATGTTTGAAATGTATATTGGAAAATGCTTCATTTAAATGTATTGGAGATATTTACATTGAAATGTATATTGGAAATGTTATATGTTTGAAATGTATATTGGAAAATGCTTCATTTAAATGTATTGGAGATATTTACATTGAAATGTATATTGGAAATGTTATATGTTTGAAATGTATATTGGAAAATGCTTCATTTAAATGTATTGGAGATATTTACATTGAAATGTATATTGGAAATGTTATATGTTTGAAATGTATATTGGAAAATGCTTCATTTAAATGTATTGGAGATATTTACATTGAAATGTATATTGGAAATGTTATATGTTTGAAATGTATATTGGAAAATGCTTCATTTAAATGTATTGGAGATATTTACATTGAAATGTATATTGGAAATGTTATATGTTTGAAATGTATATTGGAAAATGCTTCATTTAAATGTATTGGAGATATTTACATTGAAATGTATATTGGAAATGTTATATGTTTGAAATGTATATTGGAAAATGCTTCATTTAAATGTATTGGAGATATTTACATTGAAATGTATATTGGAAATGTTATATGTTTGAAATGTATATTGGAAAATGCTTCATTTAAATGTATTGGAGATATTTACATTGAAATGTATATTGGAAATGTTATATGTTTGAAATGTATATTGGAAAATGCTTCATTTAAATGTATTGGAGATATTTACATTGAAATGTATATTGGAAATGTTATATGTTTGAAATGTATATTGGAAAATGCTTCATTTAAATGTATTGGAGATATTTACATTGAAATGTATATTGGAAATGTTATATGTTTGAAATGTATATTGGAAAATGCTTCATTTAAATGTATTGGAGATATTTACATTGAAATGTATATTGGAAATGTTATATGTTTGAAATGTATATTGGAAAATGCTTCATTTAAATGTATTGGAGATATTTACATTGAAATGTATATTGGAAATGTTATATGTTTGAAATGTATATTGGAAAATGCTTCATTTAAATGTATTGGAGATATTTACATTGAAATGTATATTGGAAATGTTATATGTTTGAAATGTATATTGGAAAATGCTTCATTTAAATGTATTGGAGATATTTACATTGAAATGTATATTGGAAATGTTATATGTTTGAAATGTATATTGGAAAATGCTTCATTTAAATGTATTGGAGATATTTACATTGAAATGTATATTGGAAATGTTATATGTTTGAAATGTATATTGGAAAATGCTTCATTTAAATGTATTGGAGATATTTACATTGAAATGTATATTGGAAATGTTATATGTTTGAAATGTATATTGGAAAATGCTTCATTTAAATGTATTGGAGATATTTACATTGAAATGTATATTGGAAATGTTATATGTTTGAAATGTATATTGGAAAATGCTTCATTTAAATGTATTGGAGATATTTACATTGAAATGTATATTGGAAATGTTATATGTTTGAAATGTATATTGGAAAATGCTTCATTTAAATGTATTGGAGATATTTACATTGAAATGTATATTGGAAATGTTATATGTTTGAAATGTATATTGGAAAATGCTTCATTTAAATGTATTGGAGATATTTACATTGAAATGTATATTGGAAATGTTATATGTTTGAAATGTATATTGGAAAATGCTTCATTTAAATGTATTGGAGATATTTACATTGAAATGTATATTGGAAATGTTATATGTTTGAAATGTATATTGGAAAATGCTTCATTTAAATGTATTGGAGATATTTACATTGAAATGTATATTGGAAATGTTATATGTTTGAAATGTATATTGGAAAATGCTTCATTTAAATGTATTGGAGATATTTACATTGAAATGTATATTGGAAATGTTATATGTTTGAAATGTATATTGGAAAATGCTTCATTTAAATGTATTGGAGATATTTACATTGAAATGTATATTGGAAATGTTATATGTTTGAAATGTATATTGGAAAATGCTTCATTTAAATGTATTGGAGATATTTACATTGAAATGTATATTGGAAATGTTATATGTTTGAAATGTATATTGGAAAATGCTTCATTTAAATGTATTGGAGATATTTACATTGAAATGTATATTGGAAATGTTATATGTTTGAAATGTATATTGGAAAATGCTTCATTTAAATGTATTGGAGATATTTACATTGAAATGTATATTGGAAATGTTATATGTTTGAAATGTATATTGGAAAATGCTTCATTTAAATGTATTGGAGATATTTACATTGAAATGTATATTGGAAATGTTATATGTTTGAAATGTATATTGGAAAATGCTTCATTTAAATGTATTGGAGATATTTACATTGAAATGTATATTGGAAATGTTATATGTTTGAAATGTATATTGGAAAATGCTTCATTTAAATGTATTGGAGATATTTACATTGAAATGTATATTGGAAATGTTATATGTTTGTATAATGTATACTATCGAAAATGTTTATTATCGGAAATTCTATGGCGTACCCGAACCCATCGCGCACCCGAACCCCTTAGCGAATCCGTTTTTCGCGCACCGACCCCCTTAGCGAACCCTTAGCGAATCAATTCACACCGCGCACCCGAACCCCTTGGCGAATCCGTTTTTCACGCACCGACCCCCTTAGCGAAAATGTTAGAAATATTGGGAATATGTATGCTTTGTATATATTTCTTATCAATTATTTTTAATTCTATAGATGGCGGACAACAACAACAATGTCCCACCCATGCAAGAGGACAACGACACGTTCTTTGCGAATCAACTTTTCAATATTGTAACCCAACCAATGTCGATGGATGATGTGTTGGGCATCATTGGAAGGGACGACAATGTCCATGGCGACAATGTTGCAAGGGCCGAAACTATTGAAGGAGCCGGTAGCGCGCCCTCGTCTAGTCAGGTGTGTATATAGATAACATAAATTTGTACTGTACATGTCAATTATGTATACCATCTCTATATCATCTCGTATATATGTAATTTGTGTAGGCCGCCTCTGCTTCTACAAGTCGAGCTAAGAAATCAAAACGATCTACCACGAAGAAGCTGAAGGATGTCAAGTTACACATCACCCGAGTGGAGGATGACGGGGAGCCAGTTGAGCCCCCAAAAGTGGCCAAGAAATTTGTATCTCAGTGCGGGGTAATTGTACGGGACAATGTGCCCATTAGTATCAGAAAATGGAAGTCCACGGACCCCACTGAGGAGTACGTGCTCCCCGATACAGAGAAGGAGATGCTATGGAGGGAATTAAAGGCAATATTCGACTGGCCTAGCACTCATGAAGCAGAACTGAGGGATTGGACAATGAAGAAGATGGCAGTTCTGTTTCAGGATTTCAAGAAGAAGTTGTACTCGCAATTTCTCAAAACCGGAGAGGCCCCGGATCCTGAGAAGTATAAGAAGATCACTGATGACGAGTGGGAAGCATTCCTTGAGTACAAAACCTCCGAAGAGGGTGCAACGGCTAGCGCTAGAAACGCTGGAAACGCCGCAAATAAGAAGTACTCTCATAAGATGGGTTCGGGAGGTTACAAGGCAAGCATCGCTAAATGGGAGAAGATGGAAGAAGATCTATATGCTAGAGGCATCACTCCAGCGACACATGACTGGCCCGCAAGGACCAAGCATTGGTACTATGGTCATGGAGGCACCCTGAGCCCAATCGACGGCTCCTTAGTTTTTCCCGAGGACTTGCGAGAACTAGCTCAGCGTCTCCTCGATATCCTCAGGGCATCTGATAGGGGAGAATTTGTTGCCGATAGAGACAGAGATGAGCTAACCTATGCCTTAGGGAACAAGGAGCATCCTGGACGGACGCGCGGCGTAGGCACAAGCGTCTCATGGAAGAAAGGTTTCCAAGAGCACGCCGCCACCTATAGGAGCCGTTCGAGGAAGAAGGCCGAATATGAGCAGAGGGTGAGGGACCTAGAGCAAACGGTTGCCGCCCAGGGCTCAAAGCTCCAAGAAATGGAGTCAGAGATGGAGCGACGGATGAAGGTAGCATGGCTGCAGATACAACAAGCCACAGGCGGGACCGGTTCCACAGAGCCTGCACCTCTCCAACAAGCCACAGGCGGGACCGGTTCCACAGAGCCTGCACCTCTCCAACAAGCCACAGGCGGGACCGGTTCCACAGAGCCTGCACCTCTCCAACAAGCCACAGGCGGGACCGGTTCCACAGAGCCTGCACCTCTCCAACAAGCCACAGGCGGGACCGGTTCCACAGAGCCTGCACCTCTCCAACAAGCCACAGGCGGGACCGGTTCCACAGAGCCTGCACCTCTCCAACAAGCCACAGGCGGGACCGGTTCCACAGAGCCTGCACCTCTCCAACAAGCCACAGGCGGGACCGGTTCCACAGAGCATGCACCTCTCCAAGATGCGGCCCTTATTAGCCCTCCACAGCAATATCAAAGCAGTCACGCTTCCACACAGGCCGCCGAAGCGGTCCGTTACACCGTGGATGAAATAACTCAACGGACCGCGTGCGAGCTTGTCGTCAGGCAGAAGAACTTAGCTGTGGTGGTACGTATGCGACCTTAGTTCATACTGCATACATTTCACCGTAAATACCATTCATTTACTAACTTTCTTTGTGACTACTAACTTATCAGGTCGCATACGGTATGACCAAACGTGTGGAAGAAGGGCAAAAATGGCACTGCAATGACATTCCACATGGTTACGTACCTGTTGAGGTGGAGCAAGTCGTCACCAGCTGGGAAGACTTGGAACTTGACATCCCCGGAGGTGACGGAGAAACAAAACTCGGTCAGTGTTCTCACTGCATCATTCTATGGAGCAAGGCAGACATCGTTATACCCGATACACCTGCGGCTACCAACAAGCCCCCGTCACCTCCAAGAGATCCACATCATGACGATTCTCCGGGAGCTCCTGATGCAAGCCCGTCTCCTCCGCCAAAGAGGTCTCCGTCTCCTCCGCCGAAGAGGGGACGCCGCACTAAAGCCTCTGCCCCCACTCCACCAGCGAAGAAGGCGCGAAAAACTAGAGAGAAGCCCGCACCAGAGAAAAGAGCGGGCGAGAAGACTCTAGAGGGCTGCACCCGGTGCTAAAGGCCTCAGTCTGGCGCACAGTTACGGCCTTTCGCACCGGGTGTAGAAGACCCGGTGCGAAAGGGGGGCCTTTAGCACCGGGTCGTGGCTGCACCCGGTGCTAAATGCACCGGATCTATATAGCCTCGCGCCGCCCCCCGCCCCGCAGCACTTCGTCTTCCCCCAAACCGCCGGCCCTCCTCCTCGCCTCGCCCCCGCCGCCGTCGTGAGGCGCTGGCCGACAGAGCCCTCCGTCAAGGTACGGTAGCATGCCCACCTCACCTGATTCGGCTTGATGCGAGGGTAATTTGGGATCTGTTGCTGTGGGCGATCGATCCTTCCCCGTGGATTGGTGCTTGTTTGCAGGCCGATGCGTTCGATCTTGTTGGATTACCCATGATCCAGAACACCCTGGCCGGATTCAACACGTCCCTCGTCTGCTACGGTCAGCGGGCCAGGTACTTTGCTAAATGCTAATCCAAAGGAGTCGGTTTCCTGTTCTCTGCTTCTCTATTCCTGTTTTCTGATGCAAATATGTACGTGTTGTTGAATGCTTCTAGTGTGGCACTCGCATGGGGAGCGGAGGCAGCTGGGAGTGGATCGAGGCACACACTTTTCTTTTCTTCTTTTGTTGAACTGGCGGAGGCTTCTCTTTTTCTAATCTCTCTGTAATCTAAATTTCTATGTTGAATCTACGTTGAATCTTGAATGTTGTAATTGTTGGATCTTAAATGTTGTGATGTAAATTAAGATATTTCTACTCTTAATTTCTTTCTTTCTCCTCTTATTTATCTACTCTCACCTTCTTCTTTTTTCTGTTCTTGAAGAATAAGAACAAAAATTTTGTTCTTGTTCTTGAAGGACGGAGAGAAGACGACGGTGAGCTAGAAAAGAGAGGAGAGGGAAAGAGACGAGAGTAGAAAAAATATTTATTTTTTTGCGCGTAAAAATTTTTAGCACCGGGTTGTGTCTGGACCCGGTGCTAAAGGCCCTGCTACCGGCGCTGCGGGGCAGGCCCTTTAGCACCGGGTCGTGGCTGCACCCGGTGCTAAAGGGCCCCTTTAGCACCGGTTATTCAACCCGGTGCTAAAGGGGTACCCCTTTAGCCTCGGATTAGTTGCACCGGGTGGGAAACCCGGTGCTAAAGGGCTTTCCCGGTTCCACAGAGCCTGCACCTCTCCAACAAGCCACAGGCGGGACCGGTTCCACAGAGCATGCACCTCTCCAAGATGCGGCCCTTATTAGCCCTCCACAGCAATATCAAAGCAGTCACGCTTCCACACAGGCCGCCGAAGCGGTCCGTTACACCGTGGATGAAATAACTCAACGGACCGCGTGCGAGCTTGTCGTCAGGCAGAAGAACTTAGCTGTGGTGGTACGTATGCGACCTTAGTTCATACTGCATACATTTCACCGTAAATACCATTCATTTACTAACTTTCTTTGTGACTACTAACTTATCAGGTCGCATACGGTATGACCAAACGTGTGGAAGAAGGGCAAAAATGGCACTGCAATGACATTCCACATGGTTACGTACCTGTTGAGGTGGAGCAAGTCGTCACCAGCTGGGAAGACTTGGAACTTGACATCCCCGGAGGTGACGGAGAAACAAAACTCGGTCAGTGTTCTCACTGCATCATTCTATGGAGCAAGGCAGACATCGTTATACCCGATACACCTGCGGCTACCAACAAGCCCCCGTCACCTCCAAGAGATCCACATCATGACGATTCTCCGGGAGCTCCTGATGCAAGCCCGTCTCCTCCGCCAAAGAGGTCTCCGTCTCCTCCGCCGAAGAGGGGACGCCGCACTAAAGCCTCTGCCCCCACTCCACCAGCGAAGAAGGCGCGAAAAACTAGAGAGAAGCCCGCACCAGAGAAAAGAGCGGGCGAGAAGACTCTAGAGGAGCTCGAAGCCTCGGTAAAAGCAGACACAAAGAGGCAAATGGCCGAGTGGAGGAGAAAACCTGAGCCGGAGCCGAAGCTTGATCCCACCATCGTGAAGTCATTCCTCGGTAATTTGAGCAAGGGTCAACAGAAGGAAGTAATAGTAACAGACTATGACCGCTCATTACTGAAATCTCGCCGGAAACGGAAGGCTGCGGATAAGGAGGCGGGCCCATCCAAAAAGGTTCCTCAGCTCGGCCAGCAACCTCAGCGTCCCTTGGGTCCATTGCCATCTCTGGACGAGCTTAACATTCAACGAGTAATGGCCGAGACTGGACTAACCAGAGCGCAAGTCCTGGGGGAAGAAGAGGTGCCTGTAAACACAACGCTGAAGTGGCCGTTTAAGCTTGGCGAGCCTATGGTCCCTCCTGAAATGGAGAGCAACCTACAGACGAAGATGCGCCGATTCCATGACTGGTATTTGGAAGAATCAAGAAGGAATAAACGGCGCATGATAAAAGTAGGCGTGAAGGACCAAGACTTCTACAATGGTGACGCGGATTTTGTCTGGCTCAGGTTTAATGATATATATGAGCTGTACCACCGCGACGCCATGGACGTGGATTTGATCACATGTTGGACACTGTAAGTACTTTGTTGTTGCTTATAATTCACAGTTTGAAAACATTAATTCCAATCTATGCTGACGCGGGCTTTATTTATTGCTTAACATATGCAGAATGGAGATTCAAAAATGTCGCAGATCCGGGATATATGACGTTGGTTTCGTGGATCCTCGAAGGATAAGTGAAGAAATGATATTGATGAATCCTGAGGAAACATATGGAAACCTATACAAATATATTAAGAAACAAAATTACTGCGACTCCATACTAATCCCGTACAACATCGAGTGAGTACATACACAGGCTTCTTCTTCTTATACTGTCTGTGTACTATTTCATTTCTGATTATAATGTATACATGTGCACAGATTCCACTGGTTCTTAATAATATTGTGTCCTGACCGGGGTGTCGTGAACGTCTTTGATTCGTTGCACACTCCAAAAGAAAAACTACAGAACATCATGGACATGATGACAAGGTGATGTATATTTTCCCCTACTTAATTCACCCCTTACACTCGCAATGACTTAACTCAATTTTTTTGTTCGCAGGGCCTGGATTCAATTCCGTCAAGAACACCCGGGAATTCAACATGAAACACTAAAATGGAACATTGGCTTTCCGGTAAGCAAGTAATTTGTACATGTAGGCCTCGGCTAATATATTATATGAATTTTACTTAATTTCTTTTGGTCGACAGTGTGCCAAACAGGGGCCGGGAAATAATTTATGTGCATACTATGTTTGCGATTTCATGTGGAATTGGGGACATAAAAAGCTTACACAACACGATATTATGGTACGTAATAATAAACACATTTCCATTATTATTAAGTGCACAATTATTGTCTCCAACTCGGCGGATTAAATATCTTTCAATTATTTGTAAATTATAGATGTTCAGGCTGAAGGAAGAGTCCCTGGAGCTAGAAAGAATTGACGCAATTGCAGAACAGCTCGTCGGATGGATCTGGGACGAGGTCGTCAATCCCCGAGGAGAATACTTCTCGCCAGTACTGGAGGACGTGCCGGACAGTGCAACAAGATAGTCGTCAATCTTAATTAAGTAGAAAATACAGTTTAAATATATATAACTCGAGTTGACATGCATGAATATCTACTTTTGTAATATATATGTCTTCTATTTTGATGAAATGTCAGCTAGTATGAATATAGAGTCGGCCGAATACGCATTAGAATACATGTATTAGAATATATACGTATATAGACGTGCACGCATGGCTACTGAAAAAAGCAAAAAAAAAAAGAAATCCGGGGTCTTTAGCACCGGTTTCAGGCAGCAACCGGTGCTAAAGGCAGGCCCTTTAGCACCGGTTATTCGACCCGGTGCTAAAGGGGTACCCCTTTAGCCTCGGATTAGTTGCACCGGGTGGGAAACCCGGTGCTAAAGGGCTTTCCCACCCGGTGCAGATGTCGATCATTCTGGTAGTGGGAGAATCATCAAAGACTCGCTTTATCCCTTTCATCCTCGGGATTGTATGGATTCATCCATAGGACTTAGTTTAAATTTGTTTATTTGTTTTCCAAGTAACTAGCAGTATACTGACTTTCACCTAAACCAGCAGGTCCTGTATGTCTGTATCGTTGTACTCAGCACTACGTCAGTAACACAAAGCCGCCGGATGACCTATTCCCTGACGCATCATTGGCCCTCCAACTGCAATATAAATTCAGGCACACAGGATACGCCCACTTCACTCAACACTCGAACTAGTGCGTCATGGCAGCTGCTCCAGTAGTGACGGTGCCGCGCATGAAGCTGGGCTCTCAGGGCCTGGAGGTCTCGGCGCTGGGCCTGGGCTGCATGGGCATGTCCGCTTACAACGGCCCGCCCAAGCCCGAGCCCGACAAGATCGCCCTCATCCACCACGCCGTCGACGCCGGCGTCACCCTCCTCGACACCTCCGACGTCTACGGCCCCCAAACCAACGAGCTCCTCCTCGGCAAGGCGCTGCAGGGCGGCGCCGTGAGGGAGGTGTTAGAAAACTAAGCATTTTTCGGTACATTTTAATTCCAGAAATTATCAACAAGTTCATGACTATTGTGAGTGATCCAGTGAGAGCAAAGCATGTGCTAGTGTTCTGGTTAAATCTCAAATAAAACATGAATAACAAGCATAACCAGAGAAGGTTTAGTATGTACCTAGGGACGGAACCGGAACCGGAGGCACCGGAATCGCCATTACCAATCATTGTGACTAGCTTGCTTGAAGTAGTCGATCTGATTCGGTGCAGTGACGAGTTGATGCAGTGGCGTCCCTCGAACGGCCTTCTGGAAGTAGTCGTTCTGCTCGAGGGAGAAGGACGTAGTCGTTAAGCGGGGACGTAGTCGTACGGGGTTGCTGGAGATGGCCGCCGGGAAGTAGTCGTTCACAGGTTGAGCAGGCGCGTACGAGTACGCTCCCCAAAAACCTTATCGCCCGCCTATCCCGTGCAGGATCTCTAGGCAGACAGGGTTCGGAGGCAACTGCTCACGCAAGCATAGTGCGCGCAAAGCTTGCGTTGGGGATGCGAGAGTGGCGTCCCTCGAACGGCCTTCTGGAAGTAGTCGTTCTGCTCGAGGGAGAAGGACGTAGTCGTTAAGCGGGGACGTAGTCGTACGGGGTTGCTGGAGATGGCCGCCGGGAAGTAGTCGTTCACAGCTTGAGCAGGCGCGTACGAGTACGCTCCCCAAAAACCTTATCGCCCGCCTATCCCGTGCAGGATCTCTAGGCAGACAGGGTTCGGAGGCAACTGCTCACGCAAGCGATGTGCGCGCAAGGCTTGCGTTGGGAATGCAGGAAAGCAGCAGAACAACAGAGGAGAGAGGGAGTGGTCTCCTGAAAGGAGTACCGGAGAAGATGAGAGCTCGTGTGTGTTTCGCCTGGGAGAAGAGGTCTCTTCTTATAGGCGCTCAGGAGGAAGGGAGGATGAACCTGGACGCGTTCAGCAGTGCAGCAATGACCATTATGCCATCAGTTACTAGTCACCTCAACGGTTACTGATTCTCTGAATGATATCGGTAACGGCTATGACTTAATGACTGTCATCAGTGGCAAAATATTCATCACACAGCACACGCCGAGCGGCACGGTCACGCCACGTCCACGTCCACGTCCACGGCCCGGCGAGCGAGCGCGCGCGCGTGTTGCACGCCCTTCTCCTTTTACCAGCTTCACAAGCGGTCCACATTTGGTCCACCATTTAAGTTGGTTAGTATTTCCGTTGACTCTCAATCCGGGATTTAACTCCCTAGTATTTAACCAGTGGACCTTTAATTCTTTGATTAATTGTGACTAAATGGCCTAAGGCCCAATTAATCCAACAGAAGGTGCAGCTTGCCACCAAGTTCGGCATCTCGCCGGACTCGAAGGAGGTGCACGGCGACCCGGCGTACGTGCGGGCGGCGTGCGAGGGCAGCCTCCGGCGGCTCGGCGTCGACTGCATCGACCTCTACTACCAGCATCGCATTGACACCACGGTGCCCATCGAGGTTACGGTGAGTCCGCGCGCCTTGCAATCTTGCTGAACAAAATGCAACTTGAAGAATATAATTCGAAGTTTCAGAACCAGAAACAGAGGTGGTTATGGTCACAATGGGTCCATGTTTCTGTGGGCACTTTGCAGAACCAGAGTATTTTGAAGCTGTATCCAATAAACAACCTTTACTGCTAATATATGATAAATAGCCTAATATTCTTAACATCCACAGGTAGGTGAACTCAAGAAACTAGTTGAAGAAGGTAAGATAAAATACATTGGCCTATCTGAAGCATCAGCATCGACAATCAGGAGGGCACACGCAGTTCATCCAATCACTGCGGTCCAGTTGGAGTGGTCACTCTGGTCAAGAGATGTTGAAGCAGACATAATACCAACTTGCAGGTATTTTCGTGGACTAGATTTGATTGAGTCACTGAGAAGTATCATGTTATGGTCTTTAATTAAGAACCATCCACCTGTTCTAATAATTCCAGGGAGCTCGGCATTGGAATAGTGGCATATAGTCCACTAGGCAGAGGGTTCTTCTCAAGCGGGCCTAAACTGGTCAGCACACTTTCTGACCAAGATTTCCGCAAGGTTTATATCTGTAACTACCTTCTTGCAACATTTCATCTCTGCCTCACTTAACGTCTTAACATTTATTTATAATGAAACTATCCTATAATTTTTCAGGATTTGCCTAGATTTCAGCCAGAAAACCTCGAGAAGAACTCATTGATATTTGAGCAAGTCCATGCAATGGCAGTAAGGAAGGGATGCACGCCATCTCAGCTGGCATTAGCTTGGGTGCACCACCAGGGAACTGATGTCTGCCCCATACCTGGGACGACAAAGATTGAGAATTTCAACAATAATGTGGCGGCGTTGTCCGTGAAGCTCGCACCTGAAGACATGGCTGAGCTCGAGTCCTATGCCAAGGCGGAAATTCAGGGCGATCGGTACCATGACTTCCTCAACACATGGAAGGATTCTGAGACCCCTCCATTGTCCTCCTGGAAGGCTGAGTAACAAGTTTGGTTCACAGTCTCATACATAAGGCTATGATATACTACCTGATGCGTTGTTCATGATGTTCCTTGATGTTGGCAAAGCAATGGCAGGAACCGTAAGATGCACACATGAGGGTGATACATGTGAGTCATGTATGTGTAGGTCTTGTTGTGTAGTTGCATTAAGAAAGTGAGAAGTCTTGCGGTGTATGAATAAAATGTTAACTGTGTCACTATGTATGTGGTCCTAAGTAATGCAACCCATATGCATCTTCAAATCAGAACATTTTTTTACTCTTAATATTCCTTATCCAAATACTAGTTATGTGCGAGCTGCAGTTCTTTTCGTGTGGAGTGGGTGCGTAGGGTGGTGAACATGGTGGCGCATGTCTATGCAAAAGGAGCCATCCATGTCGCTGCCCTGGGTGTCCTGGTCGGAGGTCCTGAGGGGCGGATCTAGTATAGGGTAATAGGGACATGGGTGTACAGATGTACACCCAATAATTTTGATAGAAAAATCACAGGTTATCCCATTTTGGTAGTGCAGTGCAAAATATCAAGGCCATTATTTAGCAACAAATCCACTTCGTGGCGGCTATCTGCAACCAGCAACCGGACAACATATACTTCGTGGCGGCTACCTGCAACCAGTAACCGGACACCACTACCGGAAAAGGAGAGGTTGCCATGCCTGAGCTTCTTTGTCGTGCGTATTTTATCAGACGCATGGTAAAGAGCTTCTTTGCCGTGCGCTCTAAAAAAACGCACGGCAAACTCAATCTTTATCGTGCTTTTTTTTACGCACGGCAAGAGGTTGCCGTGCGTTTTTTCTGCGCACGGTAAACTTAATCTTTGCCATACGTTTTCTTTTACGCACGGAAAACATTTCTTCATCACCGGCCGTTAGCAACCGTTAGGTTGTATGAGTTTTTTTACCCTTTGCCATGTGTCTTCCCCTGGACGCGCGGCAAAGATGTCTTTACTGTGCGCCTCCTCTAAACGCACGGTAAAGATGTGTCTTTGCCGTGCGTCTTTGTTTTGGCGCACGGCAAAGCTCTATACGTGTTCAATGTATAGAGGGACACTTGTGAAGCAACTCATAATTATATTTATCTTCTTTACTCTAAACTTTTTTTTACTCTCCACATACAACATTTGTTACTCCATATTAAAATTTGGTACACTTTTATATTTATTTTCCATAATTAATTAATTATCTAATTACATGTCAAGCAATTTTTTGAATAAAGTCAGATTTGAGCCCCAAGTGATTCAAATAACATAATACAATGACTAAAAAAATTATATTTATGTCATTTAGCCCAATTTGAGTCCTTACCCATGAAATGAAAAGAAATTTCAAACATCTTATGTCAAGAAATATGATCACTAACATGTGTCCAAATGATTTTTAAATTTCAAAAGTATCAAATTAAGTTTAAAATCATGAAATTTATCATGAAGTGATTGTATCATATGTAGAGGCTCTGGTAAAAAGTTGAGAAGATTTCGCACATTTTTTCATAATGATATTTACAAAATCAAAACAACTCATAATAAGTATATGTATAATTGTACATGAGAGGGTTAGTGCTGTCTCTTATACACATCTCCTTACCCATGAAATGAAAAGAAATTTCAAACATCTTATGTCAAGAAATATGATCACTAACATGTGTCCAAATGATTTTTAAATTTCAAAAGTATCAAATTAAGTTTAAAATCATGAAATTTATCATGAAGTGATTGTATCATATGTAGAGGCTCTGGTAAAAAGTTGAGAAGATTTCGCACATTTTTTCATAATGATATTTACAAAATCAAAACAACTCATAATAAGTATATGTATAATTGTACATGAGAGGGTTAGTGCTGTCTCTTATACACATCTCCTTACCCATGAAATGAAAAGAAATTTCAAACATCTTATGTCAAGAAATATGATCACTAACATGTGTCCAAATGATTTTTAAATTTCAAAAGTATCAAATTAAGTTTAAAATCATGAAATTTATCATGAAGTGATTGTATCATATGTAGAGGCTCTGGTAAAAAGTTGAGAAGATTTCGCACATTTTTTCATAATGATATTTACAAAATCAAAACAACTCATAATAAGTATATGTATAATTGTACATGAGAGGGTTAGTGCTGTCTCTTATACACATCTCCTTACCCATGAAATGAAAAGAAATTTCAAACATCTTATGTCAAGAAATATGATCACTAACATGTGTCCAAATGATTTTTAAATTTCAAAAGTATCAAATTAAGTTTAAAATCATGAAATTTATCATGAAGTGATTGTATCATATGTAGAGGCTCTGGTAAAAAGTTGAGAAGATTTCGCACATTTTTTCATAATGATATTTACAAAATCAAAACAACTCATAATAAGTATATGTATAATTGTACATGAGAGGGTTAGTGCTGTCTCTTATACACATCTCCTTACCCATGAAATGAAAAGAAATTTCAAACATCTTATGTCAAGAAATATGATCACTAACATGTGTCCAAATGATTTTTAAATTTCAAAAGTATCAAATTAAGTTTAAAATCATGAAATTTATCATGAAGTGATTGTATCATATGTAGAGGCTCTGGTAAAAAGTTGAGAAGATTTCGCACATTTTTTCATAATGATATTTACAAAATCAAAACAACTCATAATAAGTATATGTATAATTGTACATGAGAGGGTTAGTGCTGTCTCTTATACACATCTCCTTACCCATGAAATGAAAAGAAATTTCAAACATCTTATGTCAAGAAATATGATCACTAACATGTGTCCAAATGATTTTTAAATTTCAAAAGTATCAAATTAAGTTTAAAATCATGAAATTTATCATGAAGTGATTGTATCATATGTAGAGGCTCTGGTAAAAAGTTGAGAAGATTTCGCACATTTTTTCATAATGATATTTACAAAATCAAAACAACTCATAATAAGTATATGTATAATTGTACATGAGAGGGTTAGTGCTGTCTCTTATACACATCTCCTTACCCATGAAATGAAAAGAAATTTCAAACATCTTATGTCAAGAAATATGATCACTAACATGTGTCCAAATGATTTTTAAATTTCAAAAGTATCAAATTAAGTTTAAAATCATGAAATTTATCATGAAGTGATTGTATCATATGTAGAGGCTCTGGTAAAAAGTTGAGAAGATTTCGCACATTTTTTCATAATGATATTTACAAAATCAAAACAACTCATAATAAGTATATGTATAATTGTACATGAGAGGGTTAGTGCTGTCTCTTATACACATCTCCTTACCCATGAAATGAAAAGAAATTTCAAACATCTTATGTCAAGAAATATGATCACTAACATGTGTCCAAATGATTTTTAAATTTCAAAAGTATCAAATTAAGTTTAAAATCATGAAATTTATCATGAAGTGATTGTATCATATGTAGAGGCTCTGGTAAAAAGTTGAGAAGATTTCGCACATTTTTTCATAATGATATTTACAAAATCAAAACAACTCATAATAAGTATATGTATAATTGTACATGAGAGGGTTAGTGCTGTCTCTTATACACATCTCCTTACCCATGAAATGAAAAGAAATTTCAAACATCTTATGTCAAGAAATATGATCACTAACATGTGTCCAAATGATTTTTAAATTTCAAAAGTATCAAATTAAGTTTAAAATCATGAAATTTATCATGAAGTGATTGTATCATATGTAGAGGCTCTGGTAAAAAGTTGAGAAGATTTCGCACATTTTTTCATAATGATATTTACAAAATCAAAACAACTCATAATAAGTATATGTATAATTGTACATGAGAGGGTTAGTGCTGTCTCTTATACACATCTCCTTACCCATGAAATGAAAAGAAATTTCAAACATCTTATGTCAAGAAATATGATCACTAACATGTGTCCAAATGATTTTTAAATTTCAAAAGTATCAAATTAAGTCTAAAATCATGAAATTTATCATGAAGTGATGGTATCATATGTAGAGGCTCTGGTAAAAAGTTGAGAAGATTTCGCACATTTTTTCATAATGATATTTACAAAATCAAAACAACTCATAATAAGTATATGTATAATTGTACATGAGAGGGTTAGTGAATGTATTTTTTAATATAAATTTTTTATACGATCTTATATGAAAAAACTCTTTATACGAAAGTCGTACAACTCGACAAAATATAAAACTTTGTAGTTGACAACTTTTACATTTGAGATTATTTAATAACTTAAAATGTTATTATAATTTATCTAATTTGAAATTTGAAATTTTAAATTTTCAAATGATCTCGAATGTTAATAAATTTACATATCCACAAAATATAAAACTTAGTAGTTGACAACTTTTTAATTTGAGAATGTTTAATACTTTAAAATATTCTTAAAATGTATCTTATTTCAAATCTTAATTTTTTAAAATTTTCAAATGACCTCGAATGTAAATATGTTCCATATCAATGTTGTAGGTCTCGAAGAGATGTAGAAGTTTGTAGTTTACAATTTTTTAATTCGAAATTATTTAACCATCCAAAATTTTATTACAAGCACATAGAGAAAACACAAGTGCCATTCAGCAATCCACTCCTTCAAAACCCTGGCCTCTGATTGGTCCAAGAGTGATGACGCGGATTGCTCCCTCTCTCCTTCAACATCGGCTCAATCTCTCATCTCTCTCACTCACTCTCTTATCTCTCTCTCCCTCTCACAGGCCGGTGGGGCGCGGCACCGTGGCCGGACCCGGCGCGGGCTGAGCATGCGCGGCGGCTGGGTGACGGGCAGCTGGGCGGTGGGCGGAGCATGCGCAGGCGGCAGGAGCTCCGGCGGCCTCTCCCTCCTGCGGCGTGATGGGGCCGCTCCTTTTTTTATTTCCTTTTGTATTGACGCACGGCGAAGCTGCCATCACTACGTTGTTTGCAACTGCCGTCATCTATCTTACCTTTTTTTGCCGTGCGCCGCCAGTTACGCACGGCAAAGAGATTCACCGTGCATGCGATAAAAAAGCGCACGGCAAATGAGCTTTGTTGTACCAATTATTACCGTGTGACAAAAAAACACACGGTAATGTCTTTACCGTGCTTATTCGGGGCTTTGCCGTGCGCCTCCAACGCACGGCAAAGGTGGGGTCCCCCGTAGTGACTGGTCCATAGTGACTACAGTAACTAATAGACTAAGCACTATATACTGAACCAGAAAAGGATCTTTTTTACGCACCTAAGGTAAATAGCGTTAGTGCGTCACCACTGTTGGAGGCAAGTCATTGACAAACTAGCCTCACCACTAACTCATGCAAAGAAGAAAAGAATTAGATAGTCCAATAGATGCTATTAGGTGACTCATGAAGCTACATCAATTAGCAGGGATGATGATGCCAAGGGCCACTACGGGAAACCCCACGTTTGCCGAGTGCCAGGGGCACTCGGCAAAGGCAGTTATGCACTCGGCAAAGCCTTTGCCGAGTGTTACACTCGGCAAAGGGGTTACGGCATAGCTCGTGTCGGCAAACAGGCCCTTTGCCGAGTGTCTTTTGTCGGGCACTCGGCAAAGGTTTAGCCGAGTGCAAAAGCCGACACTCGGCAAAATAAAGCACTAACGGACGGCCGCGGACGGCACGGCGACGTTCGCGGCCGTCCGTCAGTGCTCACGGGGCCTTTGCCGAGTGCCACACTCGGCAAAGACTCCAAGTTTTGCCGAGTGTTGCACTCGGCAAAGGTGGTTGGGGCCGACACTTGTTTGCCGAGTGTCTGTCCTGGCACTCGGCAAAAATTTAGGCCATGGCAGCAGAAACGCCCTGCGCTGCTGCCCGGCGTCGACGGGCATCGGAGTCGCCCACACGGTGCACGAGGCATTGGTCCTCGACGACTTCGCCATGGAAGAGCTCCGATTCTACGAGGAAGGGGACTACTACAACCAAGGCCTCAAGCTCCATGACGACGAGAGCTACCTGAAGCTACTTCTGGTAGCTCTCGTCGTCATGGAGCTTGAGGCCTTGGTTGTAGTAGTCCCATTCCTCGTAGAATCGGAGCTCTTCCATGGCGAAGTCGTCGAGGACCAATGCCTCGTGCACCGTGTGGGCGACTCCGATGCCCGTCGACGCCGCGCAGCAGCGCAGGGCGTTTCTCCCGAAAAAACAAAATAGGTTACGTGACACAGTTGTGCACAATCTTGGCCTGCTGTATTTAACTGTACGGTATGAATTCTTTGTCATGTCTTTGCGTATCCTACAGTAAATAAGATGTCTTATTTACTGTAGGAAACGCAAGAACATGGCAAAGAAGCCACACGGTAAAGATAAATACAAGAGACGAAGAAGGTACACAACTTAAAAACTGAGGGCGTATGGTTTTGCATGTGCTCACCTACGGGCTCGACGTCGGGCGAGTCGGTGACGCTCGTGTCGGAGCAGACGGCGGGGTACGGCTACGGGCTACAAGCCGAGGACGGGCTACAAGCTGAGGACGGTGCAAAGGGCCTCTCCCTGAAAAAAAACGAAATGTTGTCAAATTAAAAATTCGGCAGCACCTCCCCTGCACGGGGAGGTTTCTGAAACCCCATCCTGCAAAAAAACACGGCACGAAGGCCGACAACCACATACACAAGAGGCCGACCACGTACAAATGAGGTGAAACTATACAATCTTATCAATGAATCAGAACCTATCAATGCATTTTGTCACATACATTTTGCTAACTATGCTAACTATGCTTTCAAGCCAAATAGCCAAATAGCTACAACATACATTTTGGGAATTAAGACAATGTAACAATGGATAGACGATGGGGAGGGGGAAAGGGCACCTGGAAGAGGCACGCGGCAACCGTGACGGCGAGGAAGGGGATGACGCGCGGCGAGGAAGGGGACGACGCAAGGCGTGGACAGGACCTAACGGTGGGGCGTGGTGAAGCGGCGTGCGTAGGGGCCCTTCTTGGCCGGTCGGCGGGGCGGCGTCGACAGGTGGGCCACGACGTCGGGGTCGGGCGGCGGCAGCGGCGGGCGGGTCGGCTGGCGTCCGGTCGGCGGGGCGGCGTCCGGGTAGGTGGGCCTACACGGCGGCCGGGCGGCCGGGGCGGACTCCGGTCGGCGGCGGTGGCCGGCCGAGGGTGAGGCGGAGCGGGGCGGCCGGGCCTGCGAGGACGGCTGGGCCGGGGACAGCCGGCCGGGGCCGGGGCCGGGACGGCCGGCCGAGGCGCGGGCTGTCTCTTATACACATCTAGATGTGTATAAGAGACAGGAGTAGAACAGGTGTTAATAGGAAGTTAGAGTTGTGGAGGCATACGTTAGAGTCCAAAGGTTTCAGACTTAGCAGGACTAAGACCGAGTACATGATGTGCGATTTCAGTGGGACTAGATATAAAGATGGAGATGTCAGGCTTGATGGGCAAGTGATGGCCGAGAAAGATACCTTTAGGTATTTAGGATCGATGCTGCAAAAGGATGGTGACATTGATGAAGATGTTAGGCATAGAATTTCAGCCGGTTGGTTGAAATGGCGTCAACGACGCGCCATATCGGAACCCGGGTATGGTGTTAAATGAGCAAGGGCCGGGCCGTCTCCCCCGAGACGCGCCGTGTCGTGGTCTGGGCACGGTGGCAAGTGAGCAAGGACCGGGTCGTCATTTCCTTAGTGGCGCGCTACATCGGCGCCCGGGTGTAGTGAAAAATGAGCAAGGGTCTTTGCACTTCCCTCGACGGGTGCGAAGGGCAAGGAAGCTAGCCGAGCCAACTAGGTTTCGGGTGGGTAGTTGGAACGTAGGGTATCTAACGGGTAAGTTACGAGAGATAGCCGAGGTAGCAATTAGGAGGCGTGTAAATATTCTATGCGTTCAGGAGACTAAAAGAATGGCAGATGCAAGGGTCCATCTCCGCAGCCTGGTGAGTGGTGAGAGCGGGGAGAGGCCACCAAACCAGCCAGCGGCCAGGACCATCCCGGCGCGGTGGCGGGCGCCGGCCTTCAACCGAAGGCTGCGCGAGAATCTCGGGTCCACTGTCACTTTTGCTCCCGTGCATCAGAAAACATCATGCTCATCCACAGGTCAGGATCAAGCCTAGCGGCTTCCTAGCTTGGCCACGACTTTTTCGCTCCGCCTGTCGAACTGGAAACGATAGGACCATTACACGACTGTTCTGTTAGGATCCGGTGTCACTGTAAGGGAAAAGGAGTAACGCGCGCCGCACAAAACTAGCTGCGGGATCAGCCGCAGTTGCAGGCTTCAGCGTCTTGCTTGAGTGCTGGGACACAGGGGTCAAACGGCTCCGAACGGCCGCCAACGGCCGGTGACGTGCGCGGCAGCTGACGAGCACGTGCGCCTTCTTTGCCGAGTGTCTCCGGCCTGACACTCGGCAAAAGACCTCTTTGCCGAGTGTCGCTGGCCTGACACTCGGCAAAACACCTCTTTGCCGAGTGTCCCCTGTATGCCGAGTGCCTTGCCAAGGGCACTCGGCAAAGTCTTTCTTTGCCGAGTGCCCGACAGAAAGCACTCGGCAAAGAGGGAAGCACTCGGCATACGTCGAGTTTCCCGTAGTGGGCGGCTATTTGCCGACCCACTATGTTGGATGATCATATATCTGCAATCATTGATAAAGCAAACCCTCGGTGGTTAGAAAAATCAAGTGTTTCGTCCTAGCGACTTGTATACCAACTTTCATCGTACCTAATAAACCAGAGTAAAATATATAGGCAGTTCTTAAATATATATCGAGGTGTCATTAAGATCTCTAAACTCTTAAAATACATTTTTATATCACTCAACTTGTCTTGATGTGTCATTGTGGTTCCTAAACTCTAAAAATACATTTTTAGGTCCTCAAATTTGTACAAATATGTCATTTAGGTCCATAAACTCCAAAAAATATATTTTCGTAAACTCCAAATACGTGAGAAGATGATAACTCCGCATTATTCTTGCATTAGATCTCTCCCTTTTCCATTGTTTAAGAGTTGGGAACCCGAATAACACGTTGAGACAAGTTCAGACACTTAAAAATAAATTTTAAAAGATTAGAGATCTCGATGTCACACCTAGACAAGTTCGGGGATAAAAAATGCATTTTGAGAGTTTGAAGATCTAAATGATACTGCATGACAAGTTTAAGAACTGGTCATATATTTGACTCTAATCCGGCTGGCCATGACTGCTGCTCTGGCTACGGTGCCACGCATGAAGCTGGGCTCTCAGGGGCTCGAAGTCTCGGCACTGGGCCTGGTTGCATGAGCATACCCGCCTACTACGGCCCTCCCAAGAGCTGGACATGATCGCCCTCATCGCCGCGTCACCCTCCTTGACACCTCCGACATCTACGGCCCCCACACCAACGAGACACTCGGCAAGGCGCTTATCCCTGATGTTGTTCACGATGTTCCGTGATGTTTGCAAAGCAATGGCAGTAATCGTAAGATGCGCACACATGAGGGTGATACTCGTGAGTCATGTATGTGCTCGTCTGGTTGTGTAGTTGCATCTAGAAAGTGTGAAGTCTTGCAGTGTATGAATAAAATAAAATGTTAAGTGAAAATGTCACTATGTGGTCCTAAGTAATTCAACCTATATGCATCTTCAAATCGGAACATTTTTACTCTTAATAAATCATGGAATATCTGCATTAATATTATTCTTGTTTAACTTTTGAAAGCCCTTGTAGCCCAGTTATTTTCCCCATCCAAATCATGGAATATCTGCATTAATATTCCTTTATTGAAAGAATTTATTAATTGTTAGTAAAAACAACTATGATTTTTGTTAAAAAACAAGCAAACAAATATAAACAAAGGCTATGACAGTCCCTTCACTTAATAGGCTCAAACTTAAACAAGAAAAGGTATAAAGGTCCTTATAGTTTCTGAAATAATGTTACAAGCTTAAACGTTAACCATAACACCCCTAGTCTTAGCTTTCATTTAAAATTCACTAAACATTGAGAAATTTGAAATTTTGTTAAACAAAATCCAAATGAACGTGCTAAATAATTGGTTTAGGAACATATTGCAAGAAAAATCTCATGCGTGATGCATTTGCCTGTTCTAAACATTTGACCCACCTAAACCATGTTCAAATAAAACCCAAACTCCAAAATTCTCTAAATATATTCCAGAAACATAATCACAGCATTGGCTGAAACCTTTCTATATCCAGCCCACTGACCTTTTATCTTTTTTTTTGAGAAACCGGGATTGTATTTCATATAAATATTTTGGTGATTACAGCCCATTTCTTACAAAGATAACCTTGAAATGAAAAGGAATTGCACTCTAATCCTTCTAAGCATCTCCCGGATGTCATCGCCGCCGGCGGTCGGAGCTCGCAGCTTGAAGCCGACCCCCTCTCTGGCAAAGGAACACAGATTTTTGACGCCGTCTTGAGCAGCATATCGTATCCAATATGCTCTATCCACGCTGAACGACCCGGCTGTAGAAGATAGCCGTTGGCTATCGCATCGCCAGCACTTGGGAGATCTGACGCCTCAAGCACCAGAGACCCCGATTTACCGGACGATAAAGCACCCCGAAGGGGAACTGAACCACCAAAAGTGGGAGTAGAAAACCAACCCGGTTTCAATAGTTGGTAGACATACCTTCCACATCTTCCGTCCCTGACGACAGACATGAGGAAGGGACACAAGCCGATGTTGCCACCGCTCGCTGTGTCGGGGAAAGCCGCCGGAGATGTTGAAGAAGCCCACACCAAAACACATGGCGTCGTCCTCTTTGAACCTCCGTCGTCGCACATTGGAGCTGCAGCAGCACAGGTAGAAGAATCCACGCCTCGACGCCAACGTGGTCAAACCTAACCCTAACCTATCTAATACAAGCCTAATAGAGTAGGGTATGTACAACAACTGCCAAATCCGCAGGTCCCATCCTCTCCGACGGCGACGAGGCCGCCGGAGACGGAGAGAATCTGACAGATTCGGCGGCGCCGAATCGAAAATCGCTTCTGGATCGCCCTTTTACTGTGGGAAGGGGAGGAGAGGAGTCTAGAACGGAAACATATATCACTGACCTCTTATCAGTCTCTTTCATATTCGTTCATTTTTGTCAGTGGGCCGAAATCTAAATGGCCCACTCCCCTTCCCATTTCTATTTTCCCACTCGGAGCAGCACATATTTCCTTTCACTTTTCCCTCAAAAAAACGAAAATTCTTTTTTGCTTTCTCTTTCCCTGGCCCAGCTCGATAGTGAAGCATTTGAATGTTTGAACAATTTGAAAAAAATATTCTACAATTGTTGGATAAATGACAATTTGAACACTTTCAAATTAAAGCTTGGACAAAAGTCTCTGATATGTGTTGGATTAATTGGGCCTTGGCCTATTTTAGTCTCAATTAATCAAAAAATTAAAAAATCTACTAATAAATGATAGGGAGTTAAATCCCGTACGGAGAGTCAAAGGGAATCCTAACCAACTTAAATGGTGGACCAGTTGTGGACCATTTGTGAAGCTGGTAAAACGAGAAGGGCGTGCCGCACGTGCGCGCTCGACTTTTCTCCCAGGCACACACACTAACTCCCAGGCCCCCTCGTTGTTTGATGCTCTCTATTGAATTCACAACGCAAGCTTTGCACGCACTCTGCAAGCCTTCAAACCCTCCCTGCCTTGTGATCCTGCGCGTCTGCTCATTGTGAACGACTACTTCCCGGCGTTCCTCAACCCGAACGACTACTTCCCCTACTTCCGGGTGTCCATCTTCGGCAAGCGAACGACTACTTCCCGGAGGTCCTGAACGTCATTGCAACGACTCGCCGCTGCATCGAATTAGATCGGCTACTTCGAGCAAGGACAGTCGAGAATGTCAAGTTCTCCAGCCGGTAACGGCGCATCTGGTGCCTCTGGTACCGGCCCCGCCTCTGGGTACATCCTAAACCATGTCCGGTTTTTCTTCTTCTTGTTGTTGTTAATTTTGATATTTAACTTGAACACATGCACATGCTTTGTCCTCACAAGAACACTCACTGTAGTGATGAATTTACTGTTAATTTCTGGAACTAGCATGAACGGACGTGCGGCACGCACGTTTATTGATGACACATATCTACTAAAACAATATCACTTGAGTGGACCATGTTAAATAGACCAGTCGTGCGAAGCGCTTTTAAAATATTTTATATTCGCTCTCTCGTGAATAGAGAGCTTTAGATATTCTCAAATATAGATGCACATCATTTTTGAGGCTTTTATAAATACTTTATATTCGCTCTCTCGTGTATAGAGAGCTTTAGATATTCTCAAATATAGATGCACATCATTTTTGAGATAATTGGTCTTTATTTATATAGAAAAAACTCTCCAATCTATTGTTTATTAGCAATACGGGATAATTGTGTATAGACGTGGTTACAAATGTGGGTATATCATGAGCAGGTGGGTCCGCGTGGGTATGGGTAGAGTCTTAGGTGAAAAAAGTTTCGCATTTTGCACTGTTTTCCCACGTTTTCCTACGTCTTCCCACGTCCTACAACCTGACAGGTGGGCCCTTTGTGAGGGGCGGGGGTGGATTTTTTGGGTGAGAAGTGTTTTCAATTCTCTAGGATCCTTTTAGTATAGAATTAGGATCCTTTTAGTATAGATTAAAATATATTGAAAATTACCTAGATTTCTAAGAATCCAAAAACCTTATGTTAATAATAGGCTTTTGGTAGCTGATTTTGCTACATCAATCAAACCAAATGTATTTTATGGCTCGAAATACAAATATTTGCGCGAGAGGATTACACTGTGGTTGACAGCGATGAACATCATGCATGTCCACAGGGGAAGCCCGAACAATTCACTCCAGAGGAGGAGCGGGCTTTCGTGACAGCTGATAACCTGTTTCGTGGTGCCATCATGAGTGTTCTCGCTGAAAGCCTTGTGGACATGTACCTCTTGCTGCCGAGTGGCAAAGAAGTTTGGGATTCGCTTGAAGCTAAGATTAGGGGTTTTGATGCTGGTAATAAGCTGTTTGTCATGGAACAGTTCTATGACTACAAGATAGTTGAAGACCGTCCTATGGTAGAACAGGCCCATGAGATTCATGCGTTGGCTAGAGACCTGGAGAACTATAGCAAGGATGCACCATGTTGATTGCCTGACAAGTTTGTGGCTGGTTGTATTATTACCAAGATGCCACCTTCTTGGAAGGATTTTGCGACCTCTCTGAAACACAAGCGGCAAGATTTTACAATCGCCGGTCTCATCGGCACTCTTGATGTAAAGGGATTGCTGGATCTTCTAGTGCCAACTTGGTGTAAAAGAAGAAAAACAAGCCACAATAGAACCAAACAAAGGCTAATCAAACGACTCAGTTAAAGAAGAAGAAGAAGCCGTCGATAGGGAAATGTTACTGTTGTGGTAGCATGGAACACTTTGCTGCAAAGTGTCCGGATCACAAGGATAAGAAAGATGGAAACAGTGCCAACATGGTTGCTAGTGAGACTGATGGAACATTGGGGTACAGTTCTTTCAGTATGTCATTCACCTGATTGGTGGATTGACCCAGGTGCTAATATTCATGTTTGTGCTGACATTTCCTTATTTTCTTCTTATCAGGAAGGTGGCCCTTCCTCCTTGTTGATGGGGAATGGATCACATGTGCGTGTTTTTAGTGTTGGTTTGGTTGATCTAAAGCTTACTTCGGGAAAGATCGTTCGACTGAGGAACGTGCAGCATGTCCCCACCATCAAAAAGAACTTAGTCAGCGGGTCTCTTCTATGTAGAGACGGTTTTAAATTAGTCTTTTAATCCAATAAATGTGTAATTTCTAATTCTGAAATTTTTTTTGAAAAGTGTTAGAACCAAACAAAGGCTAATCAAACGGCGCAGTTCAAGAAGAAGAAGAAACCACCGACAGGGAAGTGTTACTGCTGCGGTAGCACGAAACACTTTACTGCAAAGTGTCTGGAATGCAAGGATAAGATCGATGGCAACAGTGCCAACATGGTTGTTAATGGGACTGGTGGAATATCGGGGTGCGGTAATCTATTACCTATAGTTCTTTGAGTATGTCATTCACCTGATTGGTGGATTGACACGTGTACTAGTATTCATGTTTGTGCTGACATTTCCTTGTTTTCTTCTTACCAGGCAGGCGGAACGGATCACATGCGCGTGCTTTTTGTGCTAGTTCGGTCGATCTGAAGCTTACTTTAGGAAAGATCGTTCGAGTGAAGAACGTACAGCATGTCCCCACCATCAAGAAGAACATAGTCAGCGGGTCTCTTCTGTGTAGAGACGGCTTTAAATTAGTCTTTGAATCCAATAAATGTGTAATTCCTAAGTTTGAAAATTTTACTGGAAAAGGTTATGATAGTAGAGGCTTGTTCCGCTTTTCTTTGTCAGATGAATGTAAAAGTTGTGAATCATGTTCAAATGTTAATGATGAGTCTAATGTTTGGCATTCGCAACTTTGTCATGTTAATTTTGGTTGTATGATGCGTCTTACAAACTCGAGTTTAATTCCAAAATTTACCTTAGTTAAAATTTCTAAGTGCCATGTGTGTGTTGAATCAAAACAACCTCGCAAACCTCATTTGGCTGCTCAGGCAAGGAACTTGGAACCTGTAGAATTAATTCATTAGGATTTGTGCCATATAAATGGCGTGTTGACGAAAGGTGCTAGTATTTCATGACCTTAATATATGATTGCACTAGATTTTGTTATATTTATTTGTTAAAGTCTAGTGATGAAGCGTTCAATATTTTAAAGTCTATAAAGCTAAGGTAGAAAACCAACTTGAGAGAAAGATCAAAAGAGTTTGGTCTGATCGTGGTGGAGAGTATTTTTCTAATATTTTCATTGCGTTCTGTGAAGAACATGGAATAATTCATGAGAGGACGCCTCCCTATTCACCTCAGTCAAACAGGGTAGGCGAAAGAAAGAACCGCACTCTAACTCATTTGGTTAATGCCATGTTAGATACAACGAGACTTTCCAAGGAATTGTGGGGTGAGGCTATATTGACTGCATGTCATGTCCTGAATCGTGTTCCTATGAAGAACAAAGAGATAACACCATTCGAGGAATGGGAAACGAAAAGGCTAACCCTTTCATATTTACAGACTTGGGGATGTTTGGCCAAAGGTAATGTGCCTATAACTAAGAAACGCAAACTAGGACCTAAGACTGTAGATTGTGTCTTTCTTGTTTATGCCTTCCATAGTGTGGGTTATAGATTTTTAATAGTGAAGTCTGGAGTATCTAACATGCATGTTGATACTATTATGGAGTCCAGAGATGCTACATTTTTAGGATATTTTCCCTATGAAAGAGGTAGTTAACATGTCTAGTCATAAATTATCTATTAATAATGAACCTAAAGAACATGTTGTTTTGATAGAACACAATAAACAACCACATGTGGAAAATCCTGAGCTTGATGGCAATGAAGCTCTCAGAAAGATCAAGAGACAGAGGACTGCTAGAACCTTGTGGATGACACTCCTAGAACCATTGAAGAGGTATATTCCTCTTTGGATGCTGACTATTGGAAGGAAGCGGTTCGGAGTGAGATGGATTCCATTATGTCTAATGGTACTTGGGAGGTTGTGGAGTGTCCTTATGGGTGCAAACCTGTTGGATGCAAGTGGGTGTTCAAGAAAAAGTTTAGGCCTGATGGTACGATTGAAAAGTACAAGGCAAGGCTAGTGGCTAAAGGCTATACTCAGAAAGAAGGAGAAGACTTCTTTGATACTTACTCACCGGTTGCTCGATTGACCACTATTCGAGTACTACTTTTGTAGTAGAGGGTCAAGAAGAAATGGTGTGTAAGTTAATCAAGTCTTTGTATGGCCTTAAGCAAGCCCCTAAGCAATGGCGTGAGAAGTTCGACAGAACTTTAACATCAGTTGGCTTTGTTGTGAATGAAGGGGACAAGTGTGTGTACTATCACTATGGTGAGGAGTGATCTTGTGTCTGTATGTAGATGTCATACTGATATTTGGGACATGCAGTATTGTGATTAAGGAAGTCAAAGCATTCATGTCTCAAAACTTTGAGATGAAAGATTTGGAAGAGGCTGATGTGATCCTAAATTTTAAACTAGTGAGAGAAGGTGATGGTGAGGTTGTCCTTACACAATCCCATTATGTGGAGAAAGTCTTGAGTTGTTTCGATTACAATGACTACAAGCCAGCTTCAGCACCTTATAATGCTAGTAAAGTATTGCAGAAGAACAGAAGAATAATGAGAGATCAGCTGAGATACTCCCAGATCATTGGTTCACTGATGTACCTAGGTAGCGCTACAAGACCCGACATCGCGTATGCTGTGAGCAAACTAAGCCGGTTTGTATCTAATCTAGGAGATGCTCATTGGGAAGCTCTTGAACGAGTAATGCGCTTTCTGAAAGGTATTGTGGACTATGGGATTCACTATACCGGGTACCCTAGGGTACTGGAGGATTACAATGATTCAAATTTCATATCCGATGCAGATGAGATTAAAGCCACAGGTGGATATGTGTTTACATTTGGAGGTGGTGCGATCTCCTGGAAGTCTTGCATGCAGACCATCTTAACGAGATCAACTATGGAGGCAGAACTCACTGCATTAGACACCGCCACTGTTGAGCCTGAATGGCTTCATGATCTCCTTGTGGATTTGCTGGTAGTTGAAAAATTGATACCAGCTATCCTCATGAACTGTGATAATCAAACTGTGATTGTCAAGGTGAACAGTTCAAAGGACAACATGAAATCATCTAGGCATGTGAAGAGGTGGCTGAAATCTATTAGGAAAATGAGAAACTCCGGAGTGATAGCCTGGGACTACATCCAAACGGCTAAGAACATGGCAGATCAATTCACAAAGGGTCTTTCATATAACATGATAGACAATGCATCTAGGGAATAGGGCTTGAGACGCATGAGTGTTACTCAGTAGTGGTAACCTGTCCTATTTTATCGGAGATCCCATGAATTAGGATGATGAAACAAACTACTGTTTAACTAAGAGAAGAGAACCTTTGTAAAAGGGTCATTCCAATGGAGGTGCATTTCTCTTCTAAATCTTTATGGCAGGTATTGAAAATCTTAATGTGATCCGAGTTGCACAATGAGGGCAAAGATGTTGGCCTACAGAACATCTCAAAGGATTACACCTATACGGGTTCGATTGCTAGTCACAATATATGAGATAGGATGATCTCTAGATACCCATGAAAGGCACGGAGTATGACTTATACGCTTCGACCCTAGGGGATGCTTACATCAGCCAAGTACTAGAAGGGGCTCTAGTCAAGCTCGTTTGCAAAAAACTGCCAATTCAAGGCATAGTCCATTGGTCAGTTGTGAATGAGTGCAGATTTTTCCACAGATGGATGCTCAACTTAATATTCTCCGCCATGAGGTCGGTATGTCAAAATAACATTTGAGTCTAGAGCATTTTCTTGTGTACCTAATTCTTGGTGGGGATTGCTGGATTAATTGGGCCTTGGCCTATTTTAGTCTCAATTAATCAAAGAATTAAAAGATCCACTAATAAATGCTATGAAGTTAAATCCCGTACAGAGAGTTAAAGGGAATCCTAACCAACTTAAATGGTGGACCAGCTGTGGACCATTTGTAAAGCTGGTAAAAGGAGAAGGGTGTGCCATACGCGTGCTCGCCTCACCGAGCCGGGCCGTGGACGAGACGAGACGAGTCGTCCGCTCTGCATGTAAGGTGAGGTGGATGTTTTGTCAGTATGCCATCATGGACAGATCTGACCGGTACTGCCACCATAGAAACAATAATTAACAGGACTAGTAACTCACGCTTAATGACATTATGGCCGGTCAAGAGTGTGCAGGTTTATCCTCCATCTCCTACCTTGTGCGCCTATAAAAGGAGGCTTTTCTCCCAGGCACACACATAACAACTCCCAGACCTTCTCTGGTACTCCTTTTAGGAGACCTCTCTCTTTCTCCCTCGTTGTTTGCTGCTCTTTTGCATTCTCAACACAAGCTTTTGCGTGCACTCTGCTTGCGTGAGCAGAAGCCTCTGAACCCTCCCTTCCTTGTGATCTAGCTCAGATAGGCAGGCGATAAGGTTTTTGGGGAGCGTACGAGTACGCGACTGCTCGCTGTGAACGACTACTTCCCAGCGGTATCTTCCTCAACCCGAACGACTACTTCCCCTACTTCCCGGTGTCCATCTCTAGCAAGTGAACGACTACTTCCCGTAGGCCCTGAACGACTACTTCCAGAAAGTTGTTCGAGGGACGCCACTGCAACGATTCGCCACTGCACCAAATAGATCGGCTACTTCCAGCAAGGCTTGTCGAGAATGTCAAGTTCTCCAGCTGGTAACGGCGCATCAGGTGCCTCCAGTACCGGTCCCGCCTCTAGGTACATCCTAAACCATGTCTGGTTTTTCTTGTTGTTCTTGTTAATTTTGAGATTTAACTTGAACACACGCACATTCTTTGTTCTCACAAGATCACTCACTCTAATGATGAATTTACTGTTAATTTCTGGATTTAAAATATATCGAATATTGCCTAGATTTCTAACAATATATGGTGCATTAGATTACTCTAAATCCTACATACAGTTAAACTTCCCTTCAAATGAGTATCCACTTCAAATTTAACTTGAACCAAAACCCTGAAAGATTTTAAATTAATTCTTGAACTCCAAGTATCAGCTATTTCGCCCATACTGCCCCAGCTCGTTTCTTTCCCTTCCATTTCTCTGTCCAATGACACGACCAATAGATCCGCCCAACTCACCCGGCTCCTTTTTCTTGTTGCGACTAATGTGGCAAAATATAGTTGCAGTTCATGAACAGTGGCACAAGTGCATTCCCCTCGCAGCCTTGGTCGGTGCCCCGTCGCCCTATGCCAGCTTTCTTGTGATTTGAGCTACATGTATGGCCCCAATGATCAAGGCAATGAACACGTGCAAGAATGAATGAATAATATGAAAGAAACCACTCCCTCCGTCTCTAAATAACTGTCCCTAGAAATTTATGTTTCCCTCAAAAACACGCTTCCCGGACGACGGTTATTAAGGGACGGAGGAAGTATATTTTATGGTCACCACCGCCACCACCATGCCTTGGACCTTATACCCACGCAAGCTCATCTCCATCCTCATCAACCCCCTTTCCTTTGATGCCTATAGAAAAGAATGTCAATTCCTTCCTCTCACTATTTTCTCTCGATCTCCCCTAGCTCATCTGAGCGTCATTGAAGGCTTTTGTTAGAAAACTAGGCATTTTTCGGTACATTTTAATTCCAGAAATTATCAACAAGTTCATGACTATTGTGAGTGATCCAGTGAGAGCAAAGCATGTGCTAATGTTCAGGTTAAATCTCAAATAACCAGAGAAGGTTTAGTATGTACCCAGGGACGGAACTGGAACCGGAGGCACCAGAATCGCCGTTACCAGTCATTGTGACTAGCCTGCTTGAAGTAGTCGATCTGATTCGGTGTAGTGACGAGTTGATGCAGTGGTGTCCCTCGAACGACCTTCTGAAAGTAGTTGTTCGGCTCGAGGAAGAAGGATGTAGTCGTTCAGCGGGGACGTAGTCATACGGGGTTGCTGGAGATGGCCGCCGGGCTTGAGCAGGCGCGTATGAGTACGCTCCCCAAAAACCTTATCGCCCGCCTATCCCGTGCAGGATCTCTAGGCAGACAGGGTTCGGAGGCAACTGCTCACGCAAGCGATGTGCACGCAAGGCTTGTGTTGGGAATGCAGGAAAGCAACAGAACAACAGAGGGAGAGAGGGAGTGTGTTGGCGGTCGTTACAACCCAAATCCGACCAACAATACTCGGGAATAAATGAGGTTTTATGCAACATTCCATGTACTTAGGTTTTATTTCGAATAAAGTTCCACGAGTTTTGGTGAGTGACACCTGTGCAAGTACATCTACGACAAATACACGCTATTGGGGCCGAAAATGACCGAATCGGACGAACGACTCCGTTCGGCCGGTTAACCCCCCTTAGCCGTACAAGCCACCGGGAGTCATCCACGTCAACGCTGAACGAGCAAACACGACACACGCCACCCGGACGACCGCCACTTCATCTCGGACCATGCCACGTCACTCGAATGGTGGTCAATCGAGCAACCGGTGAGTAAGTGTCAAAGAAGTCTTCTCCTTCTTTCTGGGTATAGCCTTTAGCCACTAGCCTTGCCTTGTACTTTTCAATCGTACCATCAGGCCTAAGCTTTTTCTTGAACACCCAGTTGCATCCAAGAGGTTTGCACCCATAAGGAGTGTCATCCACGAGGTACACAATGAAGTCATCACCAAAGGACTTTGCCATCCTTTGTCTCTTGCTCTTTCCGAGAGTTGCTTCATTATCATCCTCCTCAGGATTCTCCACATGTGGTTGTTCATTGTGTTCTATCAGAGTGGTGGGTTCTTTAGGTTCATTGTTAACAGATAATTCATGACTAGATGTGCTAACTACCTCTTTCATAGGAAAAATTTCCTCAAAAAATGTAGCGTCTCTGGACTCCATGATAGTACCAACATGCATGTCAGGTACTCCAGACTTCACTATTAAAAATCTATAACCCACACTGTGGAAAGCATAACCAAGAAAGAAACAATCTACAATTTTAGGTCCTAATTTACGTTTCTTGGTTATAGGCACATTCACTTTGGCCAAACAACCCCAAGTTCGTAAATATGAAAGGGTTAGCTTTTTCTTTTCCCACTCCTCGAATGGTGTTATCTCTTTGTTCTTCATGGGAACACGATTCAGGACATGACATGCAGTCAATATAGCCTCACCCCACCATTCCTTGGAAAGTTCCGCTGTGTCTCACATGGTATTAACCAAATCAGTTAGACTGCGGTTCTTTCTTTCGGCTACCCCGTTTGACTGAGGTGAATAGGGAGGCGTCCTCTCATGAATTATTCCATGTTCCTCACAGAACGCAGTGAAAACATTGGAAAAACACTCTCCACCACGATCAGACCTAACTCTTTTGATCTTTCTCTGTAGTTGGTTTTCTACCTCAGCTTTATAGACTTTAAAATATTGCAACGCTTCATCTTTAGACTTTAACAAATAAATATAGCAAAATCTAGTGCAATCGTCTATTAGAGTCATGAAATACTTTTTACCACCTTTCGTCAACACGTCATTCATTTCGCATAGATCGGAATGAATTAATTCTAGAGGTGCCAAGTCTCTCGCCTCAGCTGCAAAATGAGGCTTGCGAGGTCGTTTTGATTCAACACACACATGGCACTTGGAATTTTTGACTAAGGTAAATTTCGGAATTAAACTCAAGTTTGCAAGACGCATCATACAACCAAAATTAACATGACAAAGTCGCGAATGCCAAACATTAGAAATTAACATGACAAAGTCGTGAATGCCAAACATTAGACTCATCATTAATATTTGAAACATGGTTCACAACTTTATTACAATCATCTGACAAAGAAAAGAGGACAAATCTTCTGTCATCCCCTCAATGGAATGACATCGTGCTTCACAAAGTGAGATAGAAAGCATGAACTCGGTCGAACGGTCTTTCCCGAAGTAAGCTTCAGATCGACAGAACCAGCACCAAGAACACGCGCATGCGATCCGTTCCCCATCAACAAGGAGGAAGTCCCGCCTACCTGGTAAGAAGAAAACAAGGAAATATCAGCACAAACATGAATATTAGCACCAGTGTCAATCCACCAATCAGGTGAATGACATAATGAAAGAACTGTAGGTAAAAGATTACCGTACCCCGACGTTCCACCAGTCTCACTAACAACCATGTTGGCACGGTTGCCATCTTTCTTATCCTTGCGATCCGGACACTTTGCAGCAAAGTGTTCGGTGCTACCACAGCAGTAGCACTTCCCAGTTGGAGGCTTCCTCGGCTTGAACTGAGTCGTCGGTTTAGCCTTTGTATGGTTCTGATGCGGCTTGTTCTTCCTTTTGTTGGACGCATTGTGGTTCTTCTTCTGCACCAAATTGGCACTAGAAGTCCCAACAATCCCTTTACCACGTTGGTCCTTTACCCTCGCCTACTCTTCAACATCAAGAGTGCCGATAAGATCGACGACAGTAAACTCCTGTCTCTTGTATCTCAGAGAGGTTGCAAAGGCCTTCCAAGAAGGTGGTAACTTGGAGATAATACCTCCAGCCACAAACTTGTCAGGCAACTTACATGGTGAATCCTCGCTATAGTTCTCAAGATCTCTAGCCAGCGCTTGAATCTCATGGGCCTGCTCTACCACAGGACGGTCTTCAACCATCTTGTAGTCATAGAGTTGTTCCATGACATACAGCTCACCCCCAGCATCAGAGACCCCAAACTTAGCCTCAAGCGCATCCCAAACTTCTTTGCCACTCGGCAGCAAGAGGTACGTGTCCACAAGTCTTTCAGCGAGAACACTCACGATGGCGCCACGAAACAGGTTATCGGACGCCTCGAAAGCCCTCTACTCCTCTAGAGAGAGCTGTTCGGGCTTCCCCTGCGCGACATGCATGATGTTCATCGCTGTCAACCACAGCGTAACTCTCTGCCGCCAGCGTTTGTAATTCGAGCCATCAAATACATTTGGTTTGATTGATGCAGCAAAACCAGTTACCGAAAGCCTACTAATAACATAAGGTTTTTGGATTGTTAGAAAACTAGGCATTCTTCGGTACATTTTAATTCCAAAAATTATCAACAAGTTCATGACTATTGTGAGTGATCCAGTGAGAGCAAAGCATGTGCTAGTGTTCAGGTTAAATCTCAAATAAAACATGAACAACAAGCATAACCAGAGAAGGTTTAGTATGTACCCAGGGACGGAACCGGAACCGGAGGCACCGGAATCGCCGTTACCAGTCATTGTGACTAGCCTGCTTGAAGCAGTCGATCTGATTCGGTGCAGTGATGAGTTGATGCAGTGGCGTCCCTCGAACGGCCTTCTGGAAGTAGTCGTTCGGCTCGAGGAAGAAGGACGTAGTCGTTCAGCGGGGACGTAGTCGTACAAGGTTGCTGGAGATGGCCGCTGGGCTTGAGCAGGCGCGTACGAGTACGCTCCCCAAAAACCTTATCGCCCGCCTATCCCGTGCAGGATCTCTAGGCAGACAGGGTTCGGAGGCAACTGCTCACGCAAGTGATGTGCGCGCAAGGCTTGCGTTGGGAATGCAGGAAAGTAGCAGAACAACAGAGGGAGAGAGGGAGTGGTCTCCTGAAAGGAGTACTGGAGAAGATGAGAGCTCGTATGTGTTTCGCCTGGGAGAAGAGGTCTCTTCTTATAGGCGCTAAGGAGGAAGGGAGGATGAACCTGGACGCGTTCAGCCGTGCAGCAATGACCATTATGCCGTCAGTTACTAGTCAGCTCAACGGTTACTGATTCTCTGAATGATATCGGTAACGGCTATGACTTAATGACTGTCATCAGTGGCAAAACATTCATCACATAGCACACGCTCGACTCGACACGCCACGGCCACGGCCACGACCCAGCGAGGCGAGCGAGCGCGCGCGTGTGACACGCCATTCTCCTTTTACCAGCTTCACAAGCGGTCCACATTTGGTCCACCATTTATGTTGGTTAGTATTTCCGTTGACTCTCAATCCGGGATTTAACTCCCTGGCATTTAACTAGTAGACCTTTAATTCTTTGATTAATTGTGACTAAATGGTCCAAGGCCCAATTAATCCAACAGCTTTAACAAAGATCCAACCGAGCTTCATCCCCTCTTCAACCCTTGGTAGTACCACTCATCCTTCTTTCAGATTTCGAACTCCACTGAGCCTAATTAGAGCTTCATTAATATTACCTATAATGTATTCTATATTAGTTTAGGCTGCCACCGCCACTTTTAGGTTGGGAAAACAGTTTCACCGTTTATTGATGATCCTGTATCTAACGCTTAATCATTCATTCACAAGTTTGAAGTTGAATTCTTTTTTGTTTTTGCATGTGTTCATACTTTAACAAGTAAGGTGGTGCCATTCAACCATAATATCTGCATCATCTTGTGAATGAACGATAATATTGCAGCATACAGTATCATGGCGCCATTTATAACTAACCCCACTTTGCTGGTGGCTAATGCAACTAGACTACATAAAAATCAATGGACCAAAATAGTACACCTTACGGACGAACTAAGTGTAGCTCAACTTGTAAGGTTCCTTGTGGTAGAACTTATTGTCTAATCGGATCCGAGTCCTTGACTCGCCGTGGGTGCTCAAATTTTTGCAGAATTTATTCTAGTCTTTAACGACTCTATTCTTTCGATGGTAGGTGATATGCCGTCGATAGCAAGGCGTCTATGGTGACTTCATCAATCTTGAGATCATCTAATCTAGTCTTCAGAGGTGGTCATAGAGATAGTGTTGCGTGCAGGTATTCATATGGGTGAGTGTGGGTGTATGTTTATGTGATCGTCTATGTGTACTATGTTTCGCAGAAAAAAAAGGTACACGGTATTCTAAATTACTATTCACTTTTCACTTTTTTCCTTCACCATTTGACTATCTGCCTTATTCAAAAAATTATGCAAGTATTATTATTCTGTTTGTGACTAACTTTATCATCAAAAGTGCTTTAAACATAACTTTTTTCCGTATATTGGACTAAAATTTTGAATAATATGAATGGCCAAGAAAAAATCAATAATAAATAGTAAATTGGAATAGAGGGAGTAATTAATAATAAATAAACTCGGTACTATTAAAAGCTACTTCCTCCATCCAAAAACATAGCTAGTTTATATTTTCTCAAGAGGAAAATTAAGGAGAGTGACTAAAGTTCTAAATTGCCCATCATTTACCCTTAACTGCCCATCAATTTTATAGAGCATCCTACCAAATGTGTTTATATGCAACCAAATTAAACCTACATGACAACATGCATATGAGAGGGGTATATTTTTAAATACAAATTTTGAACTGTAAAATTAGTTATATTTTGAGATGGATGGAATTAAAAAATCTATTTCAACACATTAAGCAACATTATAATTCTATAAGTGGGGGTGACAATTCGTTAAAATTAAAACTCTGAGCACCTTTGGAAGAAAGTTTTGCAGTAAACATTTTAAAGTGTAATTGTGATTTTGCCCTTGTTTTTTAACTTTATGATTAGGTCCTCTACCATGGACAAGTCAATGCGATTTTGCCTAGAGGACAAATCCACAAAGTTGGAAAAACAAGAAGAACACCATAAAACCTAAACAAAAGGTACATATGGAAGAAAGAATAAAAATGAAAGAAACCATTGAATCAGCGGCACCACAAGTTAACTAGGTTATGGATCAAGGACACTGCTTATTAGAGGTGATTTCACAATGTTGGATTATAGTCTCATCCAAATAAAAAAAATAGAATACCTATGCTGGAATAGATCTAGGTCCTACATTTCTTTTAGAAGGGCACTTGAGGTTATGCCATCCCACATATTAGCAAAACATTCTCATGCTGTGTCAGTCGACCCCCAAAGATATATTATAAATATAAATTACGTACAAAGCACTCGTTCTTCCATCATAAAGGGACAACCGGCCGATATTTAGAGATCCTTATTACAACACATTTATTTACTTGTATGATATATCACCTAGCTGGATCGGAGGTGCTCTATCTGATGATGCAACAATGCAAACACAACATGTATTGCCAATACACACTCACATAAAAGCCCATTTCTAGTTGCGTTTCCAAGATGACAGAGGAGGTGTCTCAGAATCTCTCCAGGTGTTCAGAAACGTGCTGTTGTACCGATCACCTTGGACATCCTCCATGGCAGCATAGGACTCGAGCTCGGCCATCTCCTCAGGCGTGAGCTTCACCGACAACGCTCCCAGGTTCTGGTTGAAATTGCCAATCTTTGTGGTTCCAGGTATTGGGCAGACATCGATTCCCTGATGGTGAACCCAGGCCAGGGCGAGCTGCGATGACGTGCATCCTTTCCTTGTGGCCATCTCGCGGACACGCTCAAATATCTGGGCGTTCTTCTCCAGGTTCTCTGGCTGAAATCTTGGCAGATTCTGAAAGAGAAACGGCATTGACGAATTGAGTGAAAGGATGAAATAAGCCACAATTAGAAGTCCTATTATATACAGACTTATTTTCATGGATATAGTTAATTCAGCTTGCGGAAATCATGGTCGGGAAGTTCCTTGATGAGTTCAGCTCCACCGGAGAAGAACCCTCTGCCTAAAGGGCTGTATGCCACGACCCCAATGCCAAGTTCTCTGAAGTCATCATCAGAGCAAGAAGAAAGTTCAGAACATGGTATCCTATAGTCCATTCCAGTAATGAAAGAGCCTTGTTTCTGTTGCTGCAAACACTAATTAATTTGTATGTACTACCTGCAGGTTGGGATGATATCTTGTTCAACGTCTCGTGACCAGAGAGACCACTCCAGCTGGATGGCTGTGATCGGATGAACCGCGTGCGCTCTTCTAATCGTTGATGCAGACGCTTCGGACAGCCCGATGTATTTGATCTTCCCTTCTTCAACCAGCTTCTTGAGTTCACCAACCTGCATCATGTCAGATTCAGCTATTAGTTAATCCCGGCTCTTGGTTATCAACTAGATCTATCTATAGATGTAGCAGATGACTAAATGCAAAGCTGGAAGTCAATCAAGAAGCTGAACAGCTGAAGCTGCTGAACATGCAGGAACCAATAATTCAGAATTCACCGTGACTTCGATGGGCACGGTGGTGTCGATGCGGTGCTGGTAGTAGAGGTCGATGCATTCGACACCGAGGCGCCGGAGGCTGCCCTCGCACGCCGCGCGCACGTACGCCGGGTCGCCGTGCACCTCCTTCACGTCCGGCGAGATGCCAAACTTGGTGGCCAGCTGCACCTTGTCCCGCACCATCCCGCCGCCATGGACGAGCGCCTTGCCGTGGAGGATTTCGTTGGTGTGCGGGCCGTAGACATCGGAGGTGTCGAGGAACGTGACGCCGGCGGCGACGGCGTGGCGGAGGAGCGCTACCATGTCGGCCTCGGGCTTGCGCTCGCCGTACGCCATGGACATGCCCATGCAGCCCAGGCCCTGCGCCGAGACCTCCAGCCCCTGCGACCCCAGCTTCATGCGCGGCACCTCGACCACCACCGGAGCCGCCGCCGCCGCCGTCGCCATTGCTGCTGCACACCGTACCTCTGGTCGATGACGACGATGCTAGTCGGCGGCTAATGCTCTTGCAGAATTGCAGTCTTGCGCTAGCTTCTGCCCTGTGTGATTTGCTTGGTAGTGTGGTACTACTGCGGTTACGAGCTGAGTGCTGGCCTATTTATAGTCTGGTGTTGGCGTCACGGAGTAGGTCACAATGTCACATAGTCTACGACTCCACGTCAAACCGTTCGTCAAAGGCGGGGAGCGAGTAGCTCCACTTCAAGTTTAAAAGCATTCATCACGTCACTGCTTAGGTCACGCCTGTTTAAAATCCCTCTCAGCCATTTTTTTTTGCGTTGCACAGTAATTACCGACTTACCGTAGGGCGCGTACTACAACACTTGACCGAGCGTTCCATCAAGCCGGTCACGATATTGTACACGGACTTTCTCATGTTCCTTATAGCACTTTTTTGCAACAGCTACAAATCAACAAGCTGAGACACTGTCCTTGATATTGTCCTTGTCAAGCTGAGGCGTACCAAGTGATCGACTAAAAGCCTTCACGAGTGACGTAGCACAAGACGGGGCTCGGCATGAAGGAGTGGCAGCAAGCAAGCCTGTGGGCCACGACCGTGTCTTCGGGGTGGTGGGCTGGCCTCCCGTTTTTTTTTTAAAAAAAATATATATATCGTTTTGCTAATTTTTTGTCTTATTATTTATAGCATTTTTCACTAGTAATTGGAGCCGGCTTTGAGGTAGCCTCAAAATGTGCGGTCTTACTTCGAACAAACAAGAAAGTAACAAACTAATCATAACAGGATGAATCCATGCTTGTAATATTCTTTTTTCGTCACTTACTAGTCTTTTGTGAAATTTTTATCTTACAAAAGGTTCGTTGTTGATTTGTAAAATTGATATACTTGTACACCTACTCCTCGCTGATCTTTTTGACATGAACAAAGTTGATATGAAATTATCGCCTTAATATTGAATGACCAAACTCCCGCATTATCAAATTATGGCCTTGGTGATCTCCAAAGTTGGTGCCTTGAGATAGTTTTTCCATATCGATAGTGATGAAAAGGCATGTAATTTAAGAGCATATCAATCAATAGTTTGGGATATATTTTTAAAATATCACATGTAGGACTCTTAGTTGCTTTTTATAATGATGAGGGAGGTGGGTAACTCATATAAAAAATTATTTATTTATATCTTGTTTACATATAATTTTAGAATTTAAATCCCCCGAAGGTCTCTTAAGTTGTGTGTAGTTTCACTTAGTTACATCAACTCTGAAAGTTGATTTTTGAAACATTACTAAATTTATAAAGTTGTTTCACCTAAAGGAGACAATTTAACTCCAAGATTAGATTATTTCTTATAATAAATAGGTCCTAATTTAGATGAATTACGAGCTTATTGTAGTTTTTTCCCTAAATAGTTGAGATGGGTATATATTTTATATACAAATTAATGGGGATATTATTTTTATAAGATGTGTATTGGGTAATTTAGATGGATATTAGGGACTGACACAAGCAACTTAACTCTAAGTCTAGATTATTTCTTATAATAAATAGGTCCCGATTGAGATGAAGGTTAGGAGCTTCCTCTGCGACTTCAATTTCTTATAAAATTTTGAATAAGACGAGCGGTCAAACTTGGGGTTGAAAAAATCAAATGACCTACATTTTAGAACGCAGGGAGTAGGTAGGTATATGGTCAGTAATTTTTTATAAGAAAAATAAATTGAATGGTTAATATTATCAATGTAAATTGGAATAGAGTGCCCAAATCTTCAAACTCCGTACAATTGAAGTCTGCTTATCCAAATATGAGCTTGACAGGGCGAGGGCGGTGCATAACCCATGTCTCGATCTCCGCCATGAGCATCGACTGCACCTCGAACTTCCCCGGCGGGAACACCACGTACAGCTCCTCCAGCGCCGCCGCAGCGCCGAGCAGCACCTTGAGCAGCTTCCTCTGCGCCACGCGCCCCTGGTAGTTCACCACGTTCATCTCCCGCACGCCGTCCCGCAGGCACGGGATCGCCGCCGCCGGCACCATGCCGGGGACTTCGAGGCCCGCCGTGGGGTCGCAGGTGACCTCGTCCTGGTACCTGGGGAACTCGTCGACGTCGTGCAGGATCAGCAGCGTCAACACCTCGAGGTTCGGAGTCTGCTCCAGGATCCTCGCCACCGCGGCCATGGCGGAGGCCGCGGAGGCGGAGCTGATCGTCTCGGGGTCCTCCGGCTCGCCGCCATTGGCGTAGGGAGATTTGCTCGACAGGGTGCCCTTCAGCTCGAGATGCCGGATGCACGGCAATGGCGTCCAGCCCAAAGGGTAGCTGCTGATATTGTCGATGCCGGCGCCCAGCAGGCGGGACGATCCCAGCCGGAGCCACCTTGCCGCCGTGAACCGCCCGAGAAACCGCGCCATGTTGGCGAGCTCCGCCTCGCCGCAGAACTCGATGTCGCAGGAGAGGATCGCCGGCGGCGAGCCGTGGAAGGACAGAGCGGTCTCGCCGGGCACCGGGCCCTTGTACTCGAGCGCGCGCAGGTCGGTGGCGTTGACGGCAAGGCGCGCGCCGTGGCAGCACCGGAGGGCCAGCCGGCGGAGGCGTCTGTCCATGACGGCGAGGGCCCGGACGCGGCGGCACGAGTCCAGCGTCAGGTCGGCCAGGCGCCCGCAGCTGGAGACCAGCCGCTGGATGTCCTTGCCGGAGTCCGGGATGCAGACCAGCTCCAGCGTCTCGACGGACGGGAAGTGGAGGGGCTTCGCGATCTCGTCCCCCGCCGGCGGCAGGTCGAGGAAGCACGAGGCGAGGCGGAGCGTCCGCAGGCCGGCGGCGGCGCCGGAGGAGTAGAGCCAGGTCGGGATGCGGTAGGCGAGGTCGCGGGTCTTGTGGTCGCGGAACTCGTCGGAGTCCTCGCCGTCGGACATGTCCTCGAGCTCCTTGCTATCCCAGCTGTCGCGCGGCTGGCCGAAGTACCAGTCAGGGCGCTCAAAGGCGTAGACGCCGCGCTCGTCCCCGCGGCGAGCGTTGACGTGGAGCTCCTCCAGGGCGGCGGCGGCGGCGCCGGTGTGGGCGGCGGCGGAGAGCCAGCGGTCGATGTGGTCGGCGAGGGAGCCGTGGAACGCGTCGAACACCACGCGGAGGGCGCGGAGGCCAGGGTCGCGGCCGCCGCCGGCGCACCGGCGGCGGCAGGAGACCGCGGCGTCGACGAGGGCGACGAACTCGGCGTTGCGGCGCTGCTCCGCCTCGTCGAGCCTGTAGCTCAAGTCGCTGCGGGCGGCGCCCGTGGTGGTCGTGGCCGAGGTCTCCTCCTGCAGGAAGGAGATGGTGTGGACGCCGGCGAAGGCGTGGCGGTAGCGGCGGGAGAGCACGGCGGCGCGCGCGGCCTCCTTGGCGCCGAGGAAGGAGAGCACGTGGCCCAGGACGCCGTCGGGGAGGTCGCTCAGGCGGTCCTCCACCTGCGCGCTCTGCTGCCGTCCATGGCGATGCCGTCGTCTGTTCGGCACGATCGATCAAATTAATTAGGCGCCACAACTACTCTTCTATTTATATATATATAGAAGGATTGGAAACGATCAAACGAATCTTCTCGATGTTTGATTTGTTTGGCCAAATGTCGGTTTGCTCGTACGTGAGGGACATCATGCGCGCCTCGCCGGGGATGGACGCAGTCCTCGCCGCGCCGGCGACGCGGCGCCTCGAGGAGCTCTGCGTGGAGCTCCGCTCCGAGTTCTTCCACTCGGGAGACGAGTACGTGCTTCCGGCGAGCCGCATCCCGTCGCGGTGCCTCCGGCGGCTGGAGCTCCACGGCTGCACGCTCGGCCCGCCGGACGTCGTCGGCTCCCTGGAGGGCCTCCAGGCCATGCTCTACGCCTCGCCGAACCTCTCACAGCTCTGGCTCGAGCGCGTCAGCTTCACGGCGGAGGAGCTCGGCCGCGACTGGTACCACGAGATGCGGAGGCGGCGAGTGCTCCTCGGCTGCCCGGGTGCCACGGTCGCCGTGACGGTGATGGACTGCCACGGCACGGACGGCCTAGACGTCGACGCGCCAGGCGCCCGGTCACTGCGGTACAAGGGATACCTGGAGCACTTCCCGTTCGGCGCCGCCGGCGAATCTGCAGGACCTCCAGCTCAGCGTCTGCACGGAGCGGCGGTGCGGCAGGCCTCGTCAGTCCAGGGAGACTCCACCGCACGCCTTGTTCTGGGGATCAATAGGCGGGTTCAGTGGTCTACGGGCGCTGAAGCTGGAGCTCCTGGACATCAACGACATCGCCATCCGCTCCGAGGAGGAAGAAGACGCGTTCCTCAGGGTGTTCCCGGAGCTCGTGTTCTTGGAGCTGCAAGGATCTTACGAGGTGGATGCCCATGGCGCAGCCGTGGCGATAGCGAACCTGCTCCTCTGCTGCCCAGCGTTGCAGGAATTTCACCTCGACCTCAAGGTACACGGAGACCCATATGCCCGTCATAAGCGTGTGCTCCACCAGTCAGATGAGAGGAAAGCTCAACTGGGCCTCGAGAAATACATGGAGTCACTCAAGAGGCTCAAGTCTGAAAAGATTGTTGCTTCTCCGTCCTCTGGTGTTGACGACGGCGATGGGTGCGGCGACGTGGACCTCGCCGTTATTAGGGCATGCTCGTTCCCTTGTTTGGAGAGTCATTTGAGGAAGATAAAGCTAGAGTTTGAGTTGGAGTGCTTCGACTGCTTCGAAGTCAGACTGGCAAAATTCCTCGTGGAGAATGCACTTGTATTGGAGGAGATAGAAGTTCATGATGGGAACCAAACAGTTTACGACCACATCCATCACAAGCTCCCAATATGGAGAGCCAAATCCTCGAAAAGCAAAATTAAGATTGTTGGCAAGAGCTGAAAAAGGTTGCATAGGCTACAATATTCTTATTTTGGTACTTGCTATCTGAGTAGCACTATAGGCCCAACATATATACAGTGAATGATCATTTAGCGACAAATGAGTACTAATTGTATTAAGATAATGCAATAAGAACAATTTCTAAATGTTCATCCACCTTGATTGAGGAGGCTGTATATGTTTTGAATTCTTTTGGCTTTTACGGATACCAGCCACTTCCTGCTGTGTCATGGTTGTATACTCTCTAAGCACTCCTTGTCAATTTACTCATCTGAAACGAGATATGAGATATTATAAGGCAAAGGTATTGCTATAATTTCTATAAAAAATCTTTACTATAATTAATGGAAGAGTATGCTTCTTACAAACCTTTGTTCTTTTGTATTCTACCTAAGATTGAACTCCCTGTATGGCATCATATTGGAAGGAATAGAAATGTATCTGCATTTATATAGTGACACAAAATTATAAAATATTACTAATCCTGAAAAAAAATAAACATAGCATTACGTACTAGTATATCTCCTTTGATGACTTAGCTAAAAAAAGGTGTACCTTTATTTGCTAGAATGATTAGCACAACATCGTGGGGATGATGCTTATGCTTCCTGGTTTGATAATTCCTTATAATTAGCATCACCATAATTGAAACTAGTTTCAATAGCAGGGCCGGCTCTACGATTTCAGGGGCCCTAGAGCGAGCAAAACATTATAGGCCCCCTAGCATAAATATTATTTTATCTATAACATAAAAAATAAAACAATCATATTAATGTTACCGACTTAATTCTTAAGAACAATTCTGATATTGCAAACTAAAAAAGCCATAAAATGAAACTAGTATGATTGTATTAAGTTCTTCTATCTTTATTAAAAAATTCTTCATGCATTTCTTGATGTAAAATCGTTACTGGCAATGCGGAGATCAATATTGTCCAAAAAGCTGTAATAGCCAAGCCATTCATTTTTTTTTACGAGAATCCCACATATGCTTCTTTGGCAATAATATATGATTCTAACACGTAAATTATGAAGAAAGACAAACATTAAAATTAGATGTTTAAAACCCTAATAATTTAAGATGTACAATATATTAACCCACAAGAAAACAAGTAATTGATTAACTCATTGAACGGAGCAGAGCAGGCTGAGGAATCAGAGGACTTTAATGATCGCTTGACAAGAGCACCAGAGCGGACGAGAGGGCTGACCGGCTTAGGGCAGGCCACAAACAATTGATTTGATTGAATTCTGAATGCTGATCTCATGGGTGAGCGGCGGACTTTTTGGGTTAGCGTCTGCTTGCGAAATTGCGATGGACAGCGGATCAGCGGAAATAGGAACGGTGCTTGGTGCCTGTGTGGAGCTGCGAACTTGCTGGGCCTCAAATGTTACATATGGAGTACTAGGACATATAGGATCATGGGCCTCCTACGGCTCTGGGCCCCCCGGCCGTCGCCCCTGTTGCCTAGGGCCAGAGCCGGGCCTGTTCAATAGAAATCCATGTAAATTATAAACACTAGGCCCAATACCAACATATAATGATCTACGAGTAGATTATTCTTAGAAGACAGGCAACCAGTTGATAACCTTTTCATGGAAAAAAACAAGATCACCAGTGTCACTGTATGGGGACTCACATGCTTCTTTGGTCTAGAAAGGGACAGGACAAAAGGGGAATAGCATGAATTATTATATAAAAATATATGTAAAGAAACATAATACTTGTATGAGCAAAGAGACTTACCTATTCATCCCTCTATTTACTGAATGTGTGAGTCTGACTTGGTTCACCCTACTGCCCATTGAACTCTCTGAAAGATTCAAACCATATTAAAACGAGAAGAGAATAAATTAGCTGATAACATTTAAATAAAGCATTGAACTCTATTAAAATTACCATGATCAGTCGCTGCGTAATTCACCTTAAAGGATTTACAGTTTGAATAATAATTGCAAATTGCCAGAAGTTTACTCACCGTTAACATCTTTATCACTGTCTATCTGGTCATCAGTTCCACTGCTTTGATGGCACTAGGAATGACATTCCTAAAAAAATCCCAACACTTGATAATTCTTCCTCCTGGATAATCTCTCTAATCTGAAATAGGTGTTGTTTGGCGTATTAGCATGCTTCCCAAGATATAACTTTGATCCCCACAAAGAAAATATAACTTGATTACTAGTTCTTTTGTAATACATTTGTGAAACCTATTAATATCGTACTATTGTGAAGGTATTTTTTGAGAAAAAGATACATCATTTTCACGTATACAAAATAGATGGATCAGAAGCAATTATGATGAATACTTTGTCTAATGACTTGCAGTTGTACTCGAAATATCATCTGATTATGGCTTGATAGAATAATATTTTCTAATAATATATTGTCCGTGGCAATGTGATTTCTTCACTACATATTCTCATGTTTTCTCTATTTCTATGAGACCATAGATGTATATCCATTCTTCTTCACACAAATGTTCTTATTTGTAGTACTACATTGTTCTCAATTCTGGTTGTGTTGTGCCAGTTAATTTGTTCTATATGTGTGCCGTCTCAGGGGCTTGTAGTCGCCAAGTCCCAATTGCAACAGCAAGACGATCGAATAGAAAAGCGCTGCCGAACAGTGAAACGTTGGTACTAAAAACAAGAACAAGGCAACATGCAACGAAAAGGAAGTTGTGAGATGAGAGGAGTACTGATGCAATTGTTGGCCCGGTTCTCCTGGCCGTTGCCTGCGAGTGCAGGAACCCGTGATCTTCCGTGGATGGTGTTGCAGTCGTGTAGACAAATGACGGGAGGAGGGGTGTGCTTGAGGCAGGCGAGGACGGTGGCAGTGTGAGGCGCCAGGATTGGCGGCGGCGAGAGGCGCTGATGGAACGGCGACGGCGGATAGGCGGTGGAGGGTCCAAATCGCGATCGCCCTTTGCGGATGGTGCGAGAGTCGCGGAGGAGCGCCCGGAGGCGAGAACGGTTTTTGTTTGACCAGGTTGGGGGGCCTTTTGGCGAGCACAACCTCGGCAGTATCCTGATCAGCATGCTAGCGCTAGGATTTTTGACTAATCTGCGGTTAATGTCAACGAGTCAATCCATCTCGACCAGATGTATTTTTGCATGCACAACTTCAGTAACTAGCTTGCGAGATATTATCTATCTATATAGATCCAAAACTTTCGAGGCCGACGGACCCACAAATCAGCTACAGTAGAATTTTTTCGAACCCATGATTTTCGACGGACTCTTTAGTCATATTTTTGAAGAATCATAAAACGTTACGCCTCATCACGGTAAAAAAAATACGCGCTTGTGTGAAATCGTCGAGCTCGTAACCAATACGGTCTCTGGCCAACTATCGTTATATAATCTTATTTTCTATTAAACATGTGTTTCTATTAAACGTGCGTGCGGTTTTTGCTAGTAACTTAGAATTTAGAAGGCCCATCACCGCACATATAATATATATATGCACACGGGAACAGAGTCCACCTTGATGTGTAGAAATATTAGTTGGGCTTCCTGTCTTGGCATGGTAGATTAAATTTTTCCTATCCTAATGCTTGGGTGAATCCAATGTGCATGTTTGCATCAAATTAGCTTGGCATGGTAGGAAACACTTTTACGCCACCCACAATATCATATTGGGTGAGGAGGAATTGAGAATTGCTTTGATTAGCATGATAGGTGGTGCAAGATCAGGACAGGACACACATCTCATTCATCAAAGGGCGTGTTCCATATGTAGGTAGGTTTTCGTAATCTAGCATTCTCAATACTTTCAAACATGTACTTACCTCTTTTGCGTTTTGATGTCTCTGGAAATCGATCAAAACCGGAACAGGATAGATCGAGTCAGACCTGGACCGCGCCCCAGGCGTGGGAGCCGCCGTCGGTGCCGTGACTGTGGATCCTCGTGCACCGGCTTCCCCATGAGACACGCCCATCGCCGCCTACACTCTCTGTGAAGCGAGGCGCTTGCCGCCCTGCTGGTACGCGCGAGCCGCGAGGGGAAAAGAGACGCGGAACTCCTCCTCAGCGGCGTCTCGGGAGACGGCAGCCCTTGCACGCGCTACGCCTCCGCCGTGCGACACCTGCTCCACCGCAACCGGTCCTCCACATTGTCTACGCCGGGATCGCAGCACCAAGATCACTTCTGATGACGGTGCGTTTCCTAACTTCTGGACGCCAGCTGGATTTTTAATTAGATTCTTTACTGAGATGTTTCAAGGCCGGGATGCTATCGCTGGTCATGGGAAAATTTTCTTTTCAATGTGTTCAATTTTCTAGCACTTAGGTTTTTGTTATGCTCTCTCATCATCATTGATTCATTGTGTAAGACTGAACTCCGAATGATGTAAGCTTATACTTGGATTTTTTTTTGCAGTGTTTCTCTCAAGCATTGATTAATTAAATTGCTGGATCATCGGAGTGGGTGCATTGTCAGACTTTCAGATCATCGAAGTAAAACGGATGGTCCCATCAGAAAGTTGTTGTGCCTGCCTATGTTAAAAAAATAGATGGTTCATTCTAATGTACATGCTTTATTGTTGACCTACATATGTTACCAAAATTTATTTCATCGCACAAGTTTCATATGTACTACTGTATGATGTATTTTAAGGTGATGTAGTATTCAAAGACTCTAGTTTGTACTCCTTGGATCAATTCACATGTATTTTTATCACGATTGATCTAGCTGATCTCATATAATGCATTACAATATGTTGCAGCCTGAAAGTATTGTTTTTTTGGTAAATTCTACGTTGATTATACTTTTGTGAGTCCATCGACATTATTCCCAACTTCTGATCATGGTGCTGAATTTTGTATTATTGAAAATGTTAGTGCAAGTGAAAACATAATAATTTCAAGGGCCAATTGAACACCAGAACAACTACAATCATAATGGTTATTATTCAATTTAAATAAAAATTACAATTAAACATATATGGAAATCGTCCTACCATTAACAAATATGACAAGTAGGAGCAATGAAAATACATTATACCATTGCTTAAACCATATAAACTCCTAGCAAGTTTATTTTTGGAAATTTAAATACTAATCCCACATTATTCTAAAAAAAATAAAAATGCCACAAAGCAAGAATAGCACCAACCTTTCTTGATAGAATAGGATAACATACCACAAATATGAATTCAAATACCATAATTTACTAAGTCTCACCAATATCTAATAATAATCAGTGATAGATTTAGCCCTTCTGGCCAATCATATAGTTGAGAGTATATATATAATTTTACTCCGAGTGTTCATTATTAATATAAAAAATTCCATGTACTTGTGTTGAAGCATCGACATCAATTGCGACAACATATATGTTTTCTCTTGTAACACTTTAGCTGTAATATTATTTTGTGTTACTATAGGAAATACATTTGGGACACATTTTACATGTTCCAGCTATGTGTTACAACAACTATAATTTTTGTAACATTTTAGCTGTAACATTAATTTTGTGTTACTATAACCAGTGTTTGTAACACATTCTTTCAACACAAGTGCTATGTGTTACAACCTTCATTTGTAACACATAGCTTTGCGTTCCTAGAGAAGTTCTTTGTAACACATGGATATATATGTTATAAAAGTGTGTTACAATATCCATGTTTTGTAGTAGTGTCATTTTTTATGGGCCATAGGGATACAAAGTATGACCAAAACTCTATCCCTAACGTATCAATTACAACTCAAGTCCAATTGTAACCAAACTATACACGTATTCAACACATATCTAATACAATGGCTGGTTTCTCGTTGTACGTCCACCTGGTCACGAGTCCCCCGCAGTCGGACACAATCATGTGCTGGTCAGGTGCTCACAAGTGTCGCCCCCCTTCTTAGGGCAAGTACATTGGTGTCGTCTAATAGACGGTCTCATACAACGACATGTAATCTTGAGATGACTTATCAGATAACATGTAAAATAGGTTGTTGTGTTAGTTGTCTCGTAACAATACAAAATCACTTGATTTGTAGGAAAATAAAGAAATATTATTGGTTGCATGGCAACAAAACTCATACAATGGGGGGAAATTGTCTCAGTCCTAAAATTTAGCTCATGAGACAATTGTTTCGCGAAACAACGACCTCATTCTCACCTCACTCTCTCTCTCCTCCACATCAGCAAAAATCCTATGTGGCACTGCATGAGACGATCTATCAGACCGCTGACGTTATGTAACTGTCCTTAGAGGCCATGACGTGATGTCATTTAATCCAACGATTAATTGAAACCGTCTCTCGGTTTGATTTGTTTCTGACTCGGAGTTTTCTTTTTTAACAACAATTTAAATTTTGCAATCTAAAAACAATCAAATGATAGTGAAAAAAATTATGTCTACGAGGGGGCACATCCTCACTTGACTGGCCATTTTTTCGTAAGAGCCATGATTTTTTTACTCCTTTGCCATATTTCGTGCGAGGCTCCTCTAATCACCGCACCACATTATCACATGTGCTTGAAGAAGGATGTAGTACTTTTATAACATTATTAAATCTTTTTAAATTTCTAAAGGTCAAACCTTAAGTCCGATCCGTCTGAATTTTTTTTATGATCGTCCCTTATATCCTCGTAGTTCAAGAAAAATAATAATAAAGTTATGTTCGCCACATTGGTAACGGGCATCGACAGGCATCAATCGTCTCTGTCATGTTCGTTACCAATGCGTGGTGCACATTGGTAATGGACGTTGTTAAAGTCCGTTACTGATATATTGTTAGGTCGAGCGGAACCTATTAGTAACGGACTTCAACAATGATCGTTACCGTTAACCTTGATATTAAATACCCGTTACCAGTAAGACGTTACCTAAAATACATTTTCACATAGTAGTGTAGTGTGGGCGTACCGGACGCAAAACGGGAACTTGGTCGTGCTTTTTGGAGAGCTTCGGATAGCCATGGTTTGCTGTGCATTGTTTTTGTTGGGTACAATCAGCATGTGCTCATAATCATATGTCATCGAATCTACAGGAGACACCCAGTTTGATTTGTTTCCGACTCGAGTGTGCCTTTCTTCTCGATGTTTTGATTTGTTTGGCCGAATAATTGCATTTGAATAGCATGAGAAGACGAGTCCGATTCCGATCAATGGTGGTTTGCTTTCCGAACCGGAAGCAGCTCGCTCTTAAGCGCCGTGCTGCTTGCATAAAGAGAAACTAGCTGTGTACAGACACGGCAAAAAAACCAAAGACTTTCCTTGTCTGTACGTACATCCTCGCCGGCTGCAGAACGATTATTATCTAGCTTCGGCGCCGCTGCATCGATCGTCAGCCATACCATTAATTGCTGCCATGGCGGACGATGATGCCCTGAACCTCGACTCGAGGTCCTACCGGAACATCGGCTACGATGGCCGAAGGGTGGGCAGGGAGCTCTTCCGCGACGCCCTGGCTGCCCTCCGGCGGCGCGGCCACCAGCGCCCGGTCCGGAGGCTCAGCGTCCTCGTGGACAGCTGCTACCAGAGCGACTACCTGCAAGGCGTCATGCGCACCAAGCCGGGCATGGACGCCGTCCTCGCGGCGCCGGCGACGCAGCGCCTCGAGGAGCTCCGCGTCGAGCTGCGGGCCGAGTTCGGCCCGACGTACGACGTGTACGTGCTGCCCGCGAGCCGCGTCCCCTGCCGGTTCCTCCGGGTGCTGGAGCTCTCCGGCTGCACGCTCGGCATGCCGCCGCCGCCGCCGGCCGCCGCCTTCGGCCTCCTGGAGACATTGGAGATGAGGTCCTGCAACTCCTCCCCGGAGGACCTCCAGGCCATGCTCGACGCCGCGCCGAGCCTCGCGCGGCTCTGGCTCCAGTACATGACGTTCAATCCGGCGGAACGTCGAGTGCTCCTCCGCTGCCCCGGCGCCACGGCCTCAGTGACGGTGATCCACTGCTACGGGACGGACGGCCTCGACGTCGACGCGCCGGGCGCCCGGTCGCTTCGGTACACGGGGTTCCTGGAGCACTTCCCGTTCGGCTCGCCGGCGGCGCCGGCGCCGGCGACGCTGCAGGACGTCCAGCTCAGCTTCTGCACGCAACGGCGGTGCGGCAGGCCTCCTCAGTCCAGGGAGACTCCACCGCACGCCTTGTTCTGGGGATCAATAGGCGGGTTCAGTGGTCTACGGGCGCTGAAGCTGGAGCTCCTGGACATCAACGACATCGCCATCCGCTCCGAGGAGGAAGAAGACGCGTTCCTCAGGGTGTTCCCGGAGCTCGTGTTCTTGGAGCTGCAAGGATCTTACGAGGTGGATGCCCATGGCGCAGCCGTGGCGATAGCGAACCTGCTCCTCTGCTGCCCAGCGTTGCAGGAATTTCACCTCGACCTCAAGGTACACGGAGACCCATATGCCCGTCATAAGCGTGTGCTCCACCAGTCAGATGAGAGGAAAGCTCAACTGGGCCTCGAGAAATACATGGAGTCACTCAAGAGGCTCAAGTCTGAAAAGATTGTTGCCTCTCCATCCTCGGGTGTTGATGACCACGACGATGGGTGCGACGACGCGGATCTCGACGCGCTTAGGGCATGCTCATTCCCTTGCTTGGAGAGTCATTTGAGGAAGATAAGGCTGGAGTTTGAGTTGAAGTGCTTCGACTGCTTCGAAGTCAGACTGGCAAAATTCCTCGTGGAGAATGCACTTGTACTGGAGGAGATGGAAGTTCATGATGGGAACCAGAGAGTTTGTGACCACATCCATCGCAACCTGCCGATATGGCGAGCCAATTCTTCAAAAGGCAAGGTTAAGATTGTTGGCGACTACCCCAATGGTTCCAATCTGTAATATGAAAAATATTGTTCCATTGCTCAGATTGTTTGTATATATATAGAATAGTAGAAATACTATTTCTGTGAATGAGAACTTCAATTATATTTTTCTAATTTTTCGGCAGCCGTGGCAATGGGAAAGTGTGTTCATAAGCTATCTAATTCAAATTCTTTATTAGGGTTGATTCTCTGAGAGAAAAGTGATTCAGTGGCTGAAAATAATTCTCTACGATTATTCTTTATGACAAATTTTGTGGAGAAAGTGATTCTACATGAGAAGTGAATAGGAGAACCTAGTATTTTTAGCACACGCCTTAGTTTATTTTAGAGAGTCACCTTTCTAAATTAGAATAGAATAATCTATAAGAAAAATGTTTGGTAGAAAGTTCTGCCAATAAGCTGATCCTGGGAGGCTGGGAGCTCTATCAAATATGCCCTTAATAGTTATCTTTTCCTCAAAAGCTAAGTAAGGATGGAAACGGATCGGATACAGATGGAACTGGATTCAGATAGCACCTTTTATCATATTTTATTTCAAATACGGACACGGATTCGGATATTCGCGGATAAGAATACAAAACGGATGTCTCGAATTCAGATACGTTAGATATTTAGTAAAACAAAATGTTTAAGTATAAAACAAAGTGTTTGAGTGTAATTTATATAGAAAATATATTAGTTTGAAACTAAATCAAAATAATATGTTTATACAATGGTTTGAATATGTGTTTATTCTATTCGGATACGGATAATATCGTTATCGGATATTTCATCCATTTCCACATTTATTTCGAATTCGGATGTATCCACTTTACTTACCACATTAAAACGGATACAGATACAGATATCCATATTCACGTTGGATACGGATACGGATGCAGATAATTCGGATAACCATTTTACCGTTTTCATCCTTAGAGCTAAGGTTGGAGCAATTAATGGTGACCACTGAAGGCATAAATGGCCTATGCGCTGTCAACTCACAAACTCTCTACCAAGGTTTTCAATTTCGTTTTCGCTTTTTTCGGCTCCCGTCGAAATAAACAAAATTTTCAAATTTCATGAAATTTTGTTTTTATGCGGTAAAAAGGTTTTCCAAATTGAGAATTTAAAATATTCCAATTGTTATTAAGTGTCGTAGACACAATTGAGGCAATAGTGTAGTGGTTTGCTCCTTCGGTGACACAAAGAATGGCAAAATCCAGCTAGGGCAAGGAAACAAACTTTCAACCTGCCAATACATATGCAAGAGATCAAGTGTTGGTATGTGTCCCTTTTGCACTCAAAGACTCTATATGATAGTATATGAAATTCTAAATGTTTGAAGTTCCATACATTTTATGTTTGTTTCATCTGATTAACCCACAGAAGTGACAAAAATATCAAATACGGAGAAGTTAGAAATTAGTGCCGAATAGAAAAAAATTCAGGACCAAGAAAGAAACTGTTTGTTTTGGCGTCAAATAAGAATTTACCCTAGTTGGTTCGGGTCTGCTAGCTCCCGGATGTCGAGAATATTGCAACATCTTCGTGGGTTATTGCAGCTTGAATTTTTTTACAGCACTTGCAAAGAATATTGCAACATCTTATTACAGCACTTGCAAAAATGTCAAAGAATATTGCAACATCTTATTACAGCACTTGCAAAAATACAGAACTACAAGCTGCAGCGCTTACAAAGTTTGTTGAGAAAAATTTTGTCCTGCAACTTCTCATAAATTGCAAGATCATCCCAAATTAAATTCAACATCAAGAAAACTCTATTGCAATAACAAAAAAAGATAATTGCAACATCGTGTATTCACACTGAGGGAACAAATTTCTTGGAATATTCAAAAGAAATTGACTGTAAAATCAAGAAAACATTACCGTGACAACAAACCTGTACAATTGCACCGTCTATAGAGTATTCATTGAGGCAATTCAAAGAACTTATCCGTGGGAACATCCAATGAAATGTACCGAAAGCAACTTCAACAACAGAAAGGGATAATTGCAACATCCAGAATATATGCATTACCACAGAGAACTTATTTTTGGAATATCCAAAGAAATTGATTGAAACATCATGAAAAAGATTATTGCAGCTAATAATTATCATACTTCCTGCAACACGTGAGTTTGAATGCAGGCACAATAATGAATTAACAGAGACGCGGGTCCAGTATAGATGGGGGAAGAACTCGCCCGATGTCGGCTTCCATTCACTACTAAAAAAAGGCTTGCATGTATGATTGTAAACATATTTGTAGGCGCTGGTGGTCCCGTGTTCGCTTTTTGCAGCTACAAATAGTGCATTTGCGGACACAGGTGGCAGATCCATTGTTGGAGATCAATTAGCAGAGGCGGGCCACACGGTGACCCGATCCTGCAAACCTTATTTTCAGGGGCGGGTCATGCGGTGATCTACCACTGCACTCGTGATGCTCTGGCCCACATAGCCAAGGAGTGCACCATTGCCGAGCAACCATAGCTAAGAGCAGGAGATATGGAAGGGAAATTTGGGAAAAAGTCTACTTCACCCCCCAACCTATGAGGGGTGATGTGTATCACCCCTAACCTATAAAAATGGATTTTTTACCCCTAAACTTTCTAAAACCGGACAAATAACCCCGGAAGCAGTTTTAAAAAATCATAATGAATCACAGAAAAATCATAAAATGGAAAATCAAATTGTGTTGGACTCTAAATGAGTAGATCTACGCAATGATATAATATGGTATGCTTTAGTATATTTTTTTACAGCTATAAAGAAAAGCATAGATCTAAAGTTACAGGAAAAAATATACCGAAGCATTCCGTATTATATGTTCACTGCATAGAACTACTAATTTGAAGTCCAACACAATTTGAATTTCTATTTTACGATTTTTCTGTGATTTATTATGATTTTTCAAAACTGCTTCAGGGGATGATTTGTCCGGTTTTAGAAAGTTCAGGGGGTAAAAAATCCACTTTTATAGGTTAGGGGGTGATGTGTTCCACCCTTGAATGCAGGCACAATAATGAATTAACAGAGACGCGGGTCCAGTATAGATGGGGGAAGAACTCCCCGATGTCGGCTTCCATTCACTACTAAAAAAAGGCTTGCATGTATGATTGTAAACATATTTGTAGGCGCTGGTGGTCCCGTGTTCGCTTTTTGCAGCTACAAATAGTGCATTTGCGGACACAGGTGGCAGATCCATTGTTGGAGATCAATTAGCAGAGGCGGGCCACACGGTGACCCGATCCTGCAAACCTTATTTTCAGGGGCGGGTCATGCGGTGATCTACCACTGCACTCGTGATGCTCTGGCCCACATAGCCAAGGAGTGCACCATTGCCGAGCAACCATAGCTAAGAGCAGGAGATATGGAAGGGAAATTTGGGAAAAAGTCTACTTCACCCCCCAACCTATGAGGGGTGATGTGTATCACCCCTAACCTATAAAAATGGATTTTTTACCCCTAAACTTTCTAAAACCGGACAAATAACCCCGGAAGCAGTTTTAAAAAATCATAATGAATCACAGAAAAATCATAAAATGGAAAATCAAATTGTGTTGGACTCTAAATGAGTAGATCTACGCAATGATATAATATGGTATGCTTTAGTATATTTTTTTACAGCTATAAAGAAACTTATAGCATTGAAAAATCACCGCATCTAGAAAATACCATTAAAATTTCGCCGTTCCGCAAAATACCATTGAAAGGTTGAACCGTCCACTGAAAATAGTATTCCGTCTCGTCTACACCAAACGCAGTCTCCACCATCGTTTATATTCTTCCGTTTTCCTTCCCAAGCTGGAGCGCCGACCGTCCCTCCCCTTGTCCGTGCAGCTGCGCCAGTCCGGCCGTCCCTTCCGCGCGTGCCATGCCGCCCATATGCTTTAATCCAAGCCGTTTGTCCATTGCTCTAGGCTGCCGCTTGCACCTCTCCGCTACAGGCCAGCGCCGGGGTCAGTGCCCAACCGCAGCCCAGGTCAGTGAGGGGTGGAACACATCACCCCCTAACCTATGAAAGTGGATTTTTTACCCCCCTGAACTTTCTAAAACCGGACAAATCATCCCCTGAAGCAGTTTTGAAAAATCATAATAAATCACAGAAAAATCATAAAATGGAAAATCAAATTGTGTTGGACTCTAAATGAGTAGATCTACGCAATGATATAATATGGTATGCTTTAGTATATTTTTTTACAGCTATAAAGAAAAGCATAGATCTAAAGTTACAGGAAAAAATATACCGAAGCATTCCGTATTATATGTTCACTGCATAGAACTACTAATTTGAAGTCCAACACAATTTGAATTTCTATTTTACGATTTTTCTGTGATTTATTATGATTTTTCAAAACTGCTTCAGGGGATGATTTGTCCGGTTTTAGAAAGTTAAGATGGTAAAAAATCCATTTTCATAGGTTGGGGGTGATGTGTTCCACCCCTTATAGCATTGAAAAATCACCGCATCTAGAAAATACCATTAAAATTTCGCCGTTCCGCAAAATACCATTGAAAGGTTGAACCGTCCACTGAAAATAGTATTCCGTCTCGTCTACACCAAACGCAGTCTCCACCATCGTTTATATTCTTCCGTTTTCCTTCCCAAGCTGGAGCGCCGACCGTCCCTCCCCTTGTCCGTGCAGCTGCGCCAGTCCGGCCGTCCCTTCCGCGCGTGCCATGCCGCCCATATGCTTTAATCCAAGCCGTTTGTCCATTGCTCTAGGCTGCCGCTTGCACCTCTCCGCTACAGGCCAGCGCCCGTGGGTCAGTGCCCCAACCGCAGCCCAGGTCAGTGCCCCTTGTTGTGCCCTGTCGTGGTGCTAGGCCAGCACAGCTCGAGCCAGTTGCCAGTGGTGCTGAGGCGTGTCCTATCAAGGGAGAAAGAGCAGAGCTTGGTGCTGGGTGAAGCTCTCGGCCTCTGGTGGCCATAGCTTTGGTGGAATTGAAGGTTGTCGTGGTGGATTTAGTGCCGGCCCGCGTGAAGCACAGGAGGAAGACGAACCAAAAGCAAGTGGGCCGCCCCACCGCCAGAGAAGAAGGCCAGGTTGGTTTGATTTGGGTTGGTTTCGATTCGATTCCGTCCTCCTCCCCTCCAATCCCAAAGACAAGCCGCCGACTTCCATCTGTCCATCTCTCACCTCGCCATTGCCGCGCCGCGCTCCCGCCCTCCCCGCCGCAGCAATCTCCGGGGAAACCGAGCTCCATGGGCGCCGCACCCGCGCCTGCGCGTCGCCGCGCGCCCGCGCCCCCGCCGCTGCGTGCACTCAACGCCGCCGTTGCCACCGTGCTCTCCTCCTGCTGACCAATCTATGTTCGAAGGTACACGAGACGAGCATGTGCTGCTTGCTTGCTTGCCGATTTGAGGAGAACAACAGAGGGATCGAACAGAGAGATTGCTACTGGTGCTTGGCTTGGATGTGATTTGCTTTCTTCGGTTGGGAGAGAGAACAACGGAAAAATGGCGCGTTGGAGCAAGACCAGGACGGCGCGTCCTCGGTCAGCCTCCAGCGCGTCCATGGCCTGGAGCTCGGACTCCAGTCAGAGAGGCCATGAAGAGGCGGTTGTAGCCTGCAGGCATATGTACATGTGCACGCACGGTGGCGAACGTCTGAGCGGAGGGGTGAGCAGCAGCCGGCGTTCAGAATTGGAAGGAGGAGGAGCAACATGGCGTTGACGGTAAACGTCACGGAATGCTATTTTCAGTGGACGGTTCATTCTTTCAATGGTATTTTACGGAACGACGAAGTTTTAATGGCATTTTCAAGATGTTGTGATCTTTCGATGCTATGAAACCAATTTTCCCGATATGGAACGAGTTGGCCGACGCCACCACCGATGCCAAGTCCCACGTCTTAGACCATCTCAACACGACACCTTCCTCTACCACGAAGCCACCACCATCCTCTACCTGAACGCCAAAGTTGTCTCTGCACAGAACATCTGGAGCCTTATCCCTATCGTCGAGAAGTTCTCGCTCTAGGATCACATGTCCTATGGCGCCTCACTGCACCTCTGTGACTGGGCACACATGTATTGCGTCGTCAAGTCTTGGATCTCCAATACCATCACCACCACTTTGCTGGGATGGTGATGGGTTGCGACACCACCGCTCGTTCTCCCGTGCGCCTTGGCTTGCAATTGAAACTTAGTTTCTTGGCAATTGGAAGACATGCACGCTCTACCTCGACACACCTAGTTCAGGAACTTCGTGCAAGGCGATCTCCATCACCTATTGCAGGAACCTCAAGTTGGCCGACACCCCATGTGACCTTAGCGAGATGGTCACTACCGCTCGCACACTGGTGCTCAACAACATTCGTGGGCTCTACAACCTCTTCAATGACATTGGCCGACATTATATTTGCGACTCGGACACCGTTCCCCACTTTCCTAGAGATGCGTCCTGATTTGATCATAGAGGATCTCACCTTGGTGAACCAGTTGACTGCAACCTCGTCCGCCATCATCGCCGCCACTAGCGGTGCTACGCCCGGTGTGGCCGCGCTCACTCCAACCAACCAGCAGCGCCCGGTAGCCCAGCACAGGCCATCATCCTGGCCATGCGCCTCCCCCTTGGGGATACATAGATAGGTGATATGGATTGGACAATGATCTCCTGATTTGTGTTGTTTCTATAAACCAAACTGTTCGCACCCAAAATTGACAGGCCAAGTGCAACCAGTCAGACCGGTTCTAGGAAGCGGTCAGACCGGTTTCCCTGTAGCCGATCTGACAACAGCCAAACCGGTCTGACCGGTTTGCCAAAGCGGTCTGACCGGTTTTACTCCGAGTTGGAGTAGAATTAGGAGTCCTAGTCGGTTCCAAATTGTAAAAGGATTCCTTGCGGGGCAAGACCTCCCACCCTATAAATAAAAAGGGCCGTGGCCGGTTGAGAATCATCATCCAATCGATCAATATTATCTTTTTACTTTTTATATCCAAACCCTAGCTTTTCCAACCCCTTTGCTTTCCTTGTTTGTCTCGACGGCGTTCAAGGAGGTTCTGAGTGGCCTGACCGATCTCAGAGCAACCCTAGACGCGCCATCTCCGACGGGGTCCCTCCCGAGGTGGTGATTCTAGGTCCATCCCGAAGTTCCCGACAGGAACCGGTCTGACCGGATCCCTAAACCGGTCTGACCGGTTTGCGTGGTGCTGAGGCGAGTTCATCGTTTCTTCGTTTGCGCAATTCGGCGCTCGCGTGTGTTGGCCATAAAAAGCGTCAACACACTTTTGGCGACTCCGCTGGGGA
>OAMR01000157.1:2223142-2245849 GCA_900205405.1 Echinochloa crus-galli | reverse complement strand
GGTACTACAAAGGATGTGAGGAGTGTCAGAAGCATGGAGATATTCAGTTGGTACATGCGGCGTTGATGCATCCAATTATTAAGCCTTGGCCTTTCCGAGGATGGGGTTTAGATTTTGTTGGCAAGATTCACTAAACATGGTGCTACTAAAGTTACTCCGTTTGAGCTTGTGTATGGTCAAGAAGCCGTTTTGCCTGTAGAGGTGAATCTTGGCGCATATAGACTTGCAAAGCAAAATAATCTTGATGTTGATACATACTATGCTTTGATGATGGATAATATTGATGAAGTGACCGACAAGCGTTTGGAAGCTTTAGAAGAAATTGAAAAAGATAAGAGACGAATGGTGAAAGCATACAACAAGAAAGTGAAATTTAAATCTTTTCAAGTAGGTGATTTGGTTTGGAAAACAATTTTGCCCATTGGATTGAAAAGCAACAAGTTTGGCAAGTGGTCTCCAAGTTGGGAGGGTCCTTTCAAGATTGTGAAAGTTTGTTCAAGAAATTCATACATAGTAGAGACCTTGCAGGGACAACAGCTGCCTCGAGCTCTCAATGGGAGATACTTGAAGAAATTTTATCCAAGTGTTTGGCAAAGTGCTTGAAAGGACATGGCCGATTTATGGTTAAAAATCGCCCTTAGGATAAAATGGCCGGTGAATTCTGTAACATCGACCTTAGCATATTTTCTAGTGCATAAAATTTACTAGAAAATAGGGGGGCATATGTTCGCACCCAAAATTGACAGGCCAAGTGCAACCGGTCAGACCGGTTCTATGAAGCGGTCAGACCGGTTTCCCTGTAGCCGATCTGACAACAGCCAAACCGGTCTGACCGGTTTGCCAAGGCGGTCTGACCGGTTTTACTCCGAGTTGGAGTAGAATTAGGAGTCCTAGTCATTTCCAAATTGTAAAAGGATTCCTTGCGGGGCAAGACCTCCCCACCCTATAAATATAAAGGGTCGTGGCCGGTTGAGAGACATCATCCAATCGATCAAATATTATCTTTTCACTTTTTATCTCCAAACCCTAGCTTTTCCAACCCCTTTGCTTTCCTTGTTTGTCTCGACGGCTTTCAAGGAGGTTCTGAGTGGCCTGACTGATCTCAGAGCAACCCTAGGCGCGCCATCTCCGACGGGGTCCCTCCCGAGGTGGTGATTCTAGGTTCATCCCGAAGCTCCCGACATAAACCGGTCTGACCGGATCCCTAAACCGGTCTGACCGGTTTGGGCGGGGATGCGGCGAGTTCATCGTTTTGTTCGTTGCGCGATCCGGCGCTTGTATGTGTTGACCAGAAAAAGCGTCAACACAAACCCTAGGAGCGCCTTGCTTATATATGTACATGAGCTTTGTCTCTCCGTAATCAATCTATTATTCCCTATGCCATACTTGCTTTCAATTAGTACGGGTTCACATGAACTCATCATTTAATTAACTGAATGAGTATCCATGCATAGTCAATGTGATTTACAGAGAAGATTGCACTTTATTTGAGCCTTTATCTGTACTAGATAAACAACCTGACAAATGGTTTTTATATTTTTATTAAGACATCTCGCTATTATTTTGTTGATTTCTCACACACCACTCTCCTATAAGCAGTAAATGCACTAAAATATGCAATTTCTTGTGTCCAGCCGCTTCAAGAAGTACCGCTGTGAAGGTTGTGTGCAAAATACCTTGAAGCTCGGAAATGGAATATTACCAAGTCAAAAAAAAAAGAAAGAAAAGAAAACGAAGCTAGAAGCAAAGTCTCAAGTGGAGGGTGTTAAGATATTTGTGTAAACCGATGAGTTTGTTATGATCATCTGGTTAGTTAGATATGTGTAGAGGTTGTTGTATTTCTTTGTAAACAAGTTGTCCCTGTACAAGCCACGCCGGGGGCTGTTCCCGGCCTATTTAACATGAAGCCGTGAGCCCCAAAGGGTATCACGTTCAACCATTCTTTCATGGTAATCAGAGCTAGTTTTCTTTTTCGCCTTGGCCATGGCTCTCCTCTTGTCCTCCGCTCCAGTGCAGTCGGTTGGCTATCCTATCACCGAGAAGCTAGCGAAGAACAACTTTCCGCTGTGGAAGGCTCAAGTGCTGTCTGCCCTCCGTGGCGCACAGATGGTGGGCTATGTTGATGGCTCGTGATGGCTCCTGAGAAGATGATGCCTACCAGCCCCACCGATCCCACTCCCATCGCCAATCTCGCCTACGCGCAACTCGAGATCAGTAGGTTCTGAATTTCATGTTGTCCTCTCTTTTGCGTGACATTCTTCTTCAGGTGCTTCCTGTCGACACTGCACGCCATGTGTGGGTTGCCATCGAAGCCATCTTCGTGTCCCAGTCCAGGGCGCGTATCATCTCCACGCGCATTGCCTTGGCTACGGCGCAGAAGGGTACATCTACTATCGCCGAGTACTACAGCAAGATGAAAGGCCTTGCAGATGAGATGGCATCTGCAGGGAGGCGTCTGGAGGATGAGGAGCTTGTCTCCTACATACTAGCGGGGCTCGACATTGACTTCAACCCGCTGGTATCTGCTGTGGCGGCGCGTATGGAGCCCATCTCGGTGGGTGATCTCTACACGCAGATGACGAGCTTCGAGCAGCGTATGGATCTGCTCCAAGGCTCCGGCTCATCAGCCAATCTGGCGTCGCGGGGTGGTAGTGGCGGCAACAACAACCGCGATGGACGGGGTGGAGGAGGTCGTGGACACGACGGCTTTGGCCGTGGCCGCGGCAATGGTCGCCGAGGAGGCAATAATGGGGAGCGTCCCACCTGTCAAGTGTGTGGCAAGGAGGGCCACACGGTCGTCAAGTGCTTCAAGCGCTTCGATGCCACGTTCACCGGCGCTCCGGAGGCGAAGAGCGTTGCATCTGCTAACGTCTCCTACGGCATCGACACCAACTGGTAAATGGACTCCAGCGCCACCGACAACATCACCGGTGAGTTCGAGAAACTCACGATGAGAAACGACTACGCTGGCACTGATCAGATCCACACGGCCTCGGGTGCAGGTATGGAGATCAAAAAGATTGGTCAGAGTGTTGTTCATTCCCCTGATCACAATCTACTCCTTAATAATGTCCTTTATGCACCACAAGCCAATAAGAATCTGATTTCCGTTTATCATTTCACATCTGATAATCATGCGTTTTTAGAATTTCATCCGGATTTTTTTTCTTGTCAAGGATCAAGCAATGAAAAGGGTGCTCCTTCACGGCAGATGCAGAGGGGGTCTCTATCCCTAGAAGTCTTGCCTATCTCCACAAGCCTATAGTGCTGTCAAGCTTCCTGCTTCTCGATGGCACAGTCGTTTAGGTCATCCGTCGTCTTCCGTGGTTCAGCATGTCCTTAGCAAGAATAAACTTCCGTTTGTTTCAGAGTCCAATAAAGAGACCGTGTGTGACGCGTGTCAGCAAGGGAAGAGCCACCAGTTGCCCTATCCCAAGTCTTTTAGTGTGTCAAATAATCCCTTGGATCTTATATTCTCTGATGTATGGGGTCCTGCACCAACTTCTGTTGGCAAAAACAATTATTATGTTAGTTTCATTGATGATTATAGTAAATTTACTTGGGTTTATTTGCTTCGGCACAAATCTGAGGTGTCTCAATGCTTTCATGAGTTCCAAAGTCTAGTAGAACGCAAGTTTAATAGAAAGATCCTTGCGGTACAAACTGACTGGGGCGGTGAGTATCAACGTCTCAATTCCTTCTTTCAACGTATTGGCATATCTCACCATGTCTCTTGACCTCACGCACATCAGCAAAATGGATCTGCTGAGCGTAAACACCGGCATAACGTTGAATTAGGGCTCTCTCTTCCGGCGCATGCTTCTATGCCTCTAAAATTTTGGGATGAAGCGTTTGTCACTGCTGCTTATTTGATTAACCGGCTTCCTAGTCGGGTCATTGCTCAAGAAACCCCCCCTTGACCGATTACTTCATGTGTATCCGGACTACAAGTCGCTTCGTACATTTGGGTGCGCTTGTTGGTCTAATCTTTGGCCATATAACCCACGCAAACTCGCTTTTCGTTCCACTCAGTGTGTGTTTCTTGGTTATAGTACCATGCATAAAGGCTTCAAGTGTCTTGAAGTCAAGACAGGACGCGTTTACATCTCTCGTGACGTTGTGTTTGATGAAACTGTGTTCCCATTTTCTAAGCTTCACCCAAACGCCGGTGCTCGCCTTCGTGCTGAAATTTCCCTTTTGCCTAACTCTCTCCATGATAAATCGATCGGGGATGAAAATGCTTTAGATCAGTATAAAGGCTCCACTGCCACTAACCCTGTTGTTGAGGCTTGTGTTCAGGGAGATTCTACAGAAAATTCGGTGGAGATTGACTCAAATTCGGGCTCAGTTCGTCATCATCCTGTGCTGTTCCCCGCCACCGGATAGCGCACGAGACATGAGACGGATTCGCCTGCTGTTCCTGCATGTGAATCTGCATCGGATCCGGCACCCAGCGCTGCTTCCCGAGCTGATTCGCCGTGGACCGATCCAACACCAACGCATGGCGCTGCTCCCTCCACTTTCTCGGGTTCCGTTGCTCCCACCGACGCGTGTCCGACCACCGCAGGTGCGCCTGCTGCTGCTGTTTTGCCACCCGGATCCTCTGCGGCGGATGGATCTTCTGCGCCAACGCCTACTGCCTCCGAGTTTTCTTCACCGCCTGCTGCTTCCAGTCCTTCTCCACCAGCCTCGCCCGAGCCTGAACAGCAGCGTCCGGTGACAAGACTTCAGCACAAGATTCGCAAGCCTAAAGTGTACACTGATGGTACGATCTGGTATAGGAATTTGGTGTCTGTTTGTGAGCCTAATTCTTTCCAAGAAGCTCTCCGTGATTCAAATTGGAAAGCTGCGATGGATGCTGAGTTTGGTGCACTTCGGAAGAATAAAACTTGGCACTTGGTTCCTCCTGAGCCTGGGAAAAACATTATTGATTGTATGTGGGTCTTTAAAGTGAAGAAGAAAGTTGATGGGACCATTGACAGATACAAGGCACGTCTTGTAGCTAAGTGGCATAAGCAGCGATATGGTATTGACTATGAGGATACTTTTAGTCCGGTGGTGAAAGCAGCTACTATTCGTCTTGTGTTGTCCATTGCTATGTCCAGAGGCTGGTCTCTTCGTCAGCTTGATGTTCAAAATGCGTTTCTTCATGGCATCCTTGATGAAGATGTGTTCATGCGTCAACCACCAGGATATGCATCCACATTTTGTGTCCAAATTGGACAAGGCTCTCTATGGTCTGAAACAACCACCTCGAGCTTGGTATTCTCGGCTAAGCCAAAAATTGCAGAGTCTTGGCTTTATTTCCTCCAAATGTGACACTTCATTGTTCTTTTATAGTAAAGGGCCGGGGTTGCACTATGTTTGTTCTAGTCTATGTGGATGATATCATTGTGGCTAGTTCTTCTCGGGCTGCTACGGATGCATTGTTGAAGATCTGGAACATGATTTTGCCTTGAAGGATCTTGGTGATCTTCATTATTTTCTTGGCATTGAGGTCAAGCGAGGTGGTGACGTGTTATCCTTAACTCAAGAACGGTATGCAACAGAGGTACTTCAACGTGTACATATGAGCACGTGTAAGCCAGTCAACACACCTTTACCTGCTTCTGAAAAGTTGTCTCTCTACAATGGTGATCTTTTGGGGCCCGCTGATGCAACTCAATATAGAAGCATTGTTGGTGCTCTCTAATATCTGACTCTTACTCGCCCAAATATCTCCTTTGCGGTGAATAAAGTGTGTCAATTTTTACATTGTCCTAATACGGTTCATTGGGCAGCAGTGAAGCGTATTCTATGGTATATTCAAGGCACACATGGTCTGGGTTTGGTCTTCCGGAAATCTCCATCTATGTTGGTGAGTGCTTTCTCGGATGCAGTCTGGGCAGAATTTGCAGTCTATCTTGGTCCCAATCTTGTTTCGTGGAGTGCACAGAAACAAGCTACAGTCTCAAGATCAAGTACTGAAGCTGAGTACAAGTCTCTGGCTAATGATGTTGCCGAAGTGATGTGGGTTCGTAAATTGTTGGTAGAATTGGGCATCCCCCATCCAAGTGTTGGTCGGCTGTGGTGTGATAACATTGGTGCTACTTATCTAACAGTGAACCCAGTGTTTCATGCTCGGACGAAGCACATAGAGATTTATGAACATTTTGTGCGTGAACAAGTTGCTCGGAAATTGCTCGAAATAAGATTTATTCATTCCGGGGATCAAATTGCTGATGTTTTCACTAAGGCCCTACCCGAGCACCTACTTGTAAAGTTCAGGAACAATCTCAATGTTAGGGGACGTTGAGATTGACTGGGGGTGTTAAGATATTTGTGTAAACCGATGAGTTTGTTATGATCATCTGGTTAGTTAGATATGTGTAGAGGTTGTTGTATCCGGGGGCTGTTCCCGACCTATTTAACACGAAGCCGTGAGCCCCAAAGGGTATCACGTTCAACCATTCTTTCAGAGGGCAGCTTATAGGCTGAGGATATCGGCTGGGTAAACGGGCTCAAGTTACTTTATTATCTGAATAAATATCTTGATTATTTGTGTACATATTCTACAGTTCTTACTAGAGCTGGACAAAATGCTTGATGCTCGTTAGCTCGCTCGGATCGTAGCCTCCTCGGCTCGGCTCGATGCATATTCCTAACGACCTGAGCAGAGTTTTGCACGTTAGTGTAACGAGCGAGTTCGAGCTAGCTCGTGAGCCGCTCATGAGCTTAACGAGCTAAGTGCATTAGTAGGCTAGCAGACTATAAACTACGTCAATATGCGGCCTAATAGGCCAAAAACCTCATATGTATATCACATTTGTTAAATCTTTAACTACAGGCTACGAGATATTTGCTATTTAACTATCAACAATTAATCTTTATTTAACTATGCCTCGGTCGGTTGTGTCGCTGGGAATATCTAGAGATTGCATGAATTTGTTGTCTATGCACCAAAAACAAATCTACTACTATGCAGAAAGTGACACATAAAGTACCACAAGATCAAGTTAGCTAGTCCAAAGGAACAGATGCAAGCAGAGCGATAGAAAAATATCCACACAGCGCCGGAATATGTGAGTACACGTAGCGTCTGATTTTAGAAACCGCATCGGAGATATGAAGCTACTAATTCCTGTTAGTCCGTCTGCCAATTAGGTCCTCAAGGGAGAATGCTTAGCGGTGTAGAATTCTTCTACTATGATAAATTCATTTGGGTCCAACTTATAAGACTATATTAATTAGACTTTTCTTATAAGTCAGTTTAATAAATTCTAAAATAAATATGGATAATTAAATTAGTGTGTTTGAAATTTGAATTATGTTGCTTCTTAACACAACTCACTACCGGATTCACCGCGGCACACGGCAAAGTGTACCACACATGGAAAAAACAAACGGCAAAAATACTAATTTATCGTGTGCCTGCCCTTAGGCACATGGCAATCAAACTCCATTTTTGTTGTGTGCTTCATGATTGCCATGTGGCTTTGAGCGGACACACGGCAAACACATACAGCGGGCAAACGGCATGATTCTTTGTCGTGTGCCCTGCGTTAGGCACACAACAAAGAAGCAACTTTATCGTGTGTCGTGCCTTTATCCGTGTGCATCGTGTTTGTCATGTGGTTTCTCCTTGGCACATGGCAAACACAATCTTTACCATGTGTCCGAAATAAAGCATTTGGCAAAGGCCGTGGCACACGACATATAGCCAGTTTCCAGTAGTGAATGTTTAGGGATCATCCCGGCCAAAATGGGAAATTGGTGGACACAATTTTCAATCAAACAAAGGTCGTCACAATTTTCATGGCTAGAGGAGAAATTATAACTGATGAACTTCTCTCATTCACAAAATAATACTTTGTACATATAAAACCAACCTAGCTCAGCAATGGCACAATATTTTCTATTTGTTCATTCACATCACGTACTAGAACCGTCGTGGTCCTTGCCAACAATCTTAACCTTGCCTTTTGAAGAATTGGCTCGCCATATCGGCAGCTTGTGATGGATGTGGTCATAAACTCTTTGGTTCCCATCATGAACTTCCATCTCTTCCAATACAAGTGCATTCTCCACGAGGAATTTTGCCAGTCTGACTTCGAAGCAGTCGAAGCACTCCAACTCAAACTCTAGCTTTATCTTCCTCAAATGACTCTCCAAGCAAGGGAACGAGCGTGCCCTAAGCGCGGCGAGGTCCGCGTCACCGCATCCATCGTCGTCGTCAACACCAGAGGACTGAGAAGCAACAATCTTTTCAGACTTGAGCCTCTTGAGTGATTCCATGAATTTCTCGAGGCCCAGTTGAGCTTTCCTCTCATCTGACAGGTCAAGCACAGGCTTAGGTCTGGCGTATAGGTCTCCGTGTAACTTGAGGTTGAGGTGAAATTCCTGCAACACTGGGCAACAGAGGAGCAGGTTCGCTATCGCCACGGCTGCGCCATGGGCATCCACCTCGTAAGATCCTTGCAGCTCCTGGAACTTGAGGTCAGGGAACGTTCTGAGGAACACGTCTTCCTCCTCGGAGTACACGGCGATGTCGTTGATGTCCAGGAGCTCCAGCTTGAGCACCCGTAGGCGGCTGAACCAGCCCATGGGTTCCCAGAACAAGGCGTGCGGCGGAGCATCCCTGGAAGCAACGAGTTGGCCGCACCAACGTTCCGTGCAGAAGCTGAGCTGCGCATCCTGCAGGTTCGCCGGCGGCGGCGCCGCCGGCGAGCCGAACGGGAAGTGCTCCAGGAACCCCGTGTACCGCAGCGACCGGGCGCCCGGCGCGTCGACGTCGACGCCGTCCGTCCTGTGGCAGTGGATCACCGTCACGGAGACGGTGGCGCCCGGGCAGCGCAGGAGCACTCGCTGCCTTCGAGCCAGAGCCGCGCGAGGCTCGGCGCGGCGTCGAGCATGGCCTGGAGGTCCTCCGAGGAGGAGATGCAGGACCTCATCTCCAACGTCTCCAGGAGGCCGAAGGCGGCGGCCGCCGGCGGCGAGCCGAGCGTGCAGCCGGAGAGCTCCAGCACCCGGAGGAACCGGCAGGGGACGCGGCTCGCGGGCAGCACGTACTCCTCGCACGTCTGGCAGAACTCGGCGCTGAGCACGAGGCGGAGCTCCTCGAGGCGCTGCATCGCCGGCGCGGCGAGGACGGCGTCCATCCCCGGCGAGGTGCGCATGACGCCTTCCAGGTAGTCGTTCTGGAAGTAGCTGTCCACGAGGGCGCTGAGCCTCCGGACCGGGCGCCGGCGGCCGCGCCGCCGGAGGGCAGCCAGGGCGTCGCGGAAGAGCTCCCTGCCAATCCTTCGGCCATCGTAGTCGCCCCCATACTTCCTCGAGTCGAGGTTCAGGGCATCATCGTCGTCCGCCATGTATGGCTGATTAGCGCTGCAGCGACGGCCAAAGCCCAAAGCTATAGATCGATATCGTTCTGCAGCCTGCGAGATGATGTACTCCTACAAGCTAAGGAAAGCTTTTGGCGTTTTGCCGTGTCTATACACAACTACTTTCTATTTATGCATGCATGCAGCACGGCGCTTGAGATCGATCTGCTTCCGGTTCGTAAAGCAAACCACCATTGATCGGACTTGTCTTCTCATGATATATTCAAATGCAATTTGGCCAAGCAAATCAAACATCGAGAAGAAAACTACTCGAGTCGCAAACAAATCAAACCGGGTGTCTCCTGTAGATTCAATGACATCAGGTCAAGAAGGGGCGACGCTCGTGAGAACCTGACCAGCACATGATCGTGAGCACATGCTGATTGTACCCAACAAAAACAATGCACCACCACACCATGCATGGCTATCCGAAGCTGTGCACAAGCACGACCAAGATCCCGTCTAGCTGCGTCCGGTATGCCAACACTACACGTGAAAATATGTTTTAGAAAACGTGTTACTGGTAACAGACATTTAATATCCGTTACAAGAAAGGTTAACGGGAACTATCATCGTTGAAGCTAGTGTCCATTACCAATGTGCACCTTTAGAAATTAAAAAAGATTTAATAATGTTATAAAAGGACTATATCCTTCTTCAAGCACAAGTGATAATGTGGTGTGGTGATTAGAGGAGGCTCACGCGAAATATGACAAAGGAATGATAAAAATCGTGGCTCTTAGGAAAAAATTGGCCGGTCAAATGAGGATGTGCCCCCTCGTAGACATAATTTTTTTCTCTATCATTTGATATTTTTAAAATATAAAATTTAAATTGTTATTAGATTGTCCTGACAATGCACAGGCCGTCGCCATATGGGGTTCCAAGCACCACCACGTAGGCCAATCTACAGCTGCCGGGGCCAACCTCTTGATCCGACTGAGGGGGCTCATGACCTGGTGGACGTACGACGAGAAACCAACCACTCCGTTAGATATGTCTCGAATATGTGTATAGTTTGGTTTACAATTGGACTTGAGTTGTAATTGGTACATTAGGATAAAGTTTTGGTCGTACTTTGTATTCCTATGGCCCATAAAAATGAGGGTGTTAATGCCGTAACCGAGAGACGACTCAGTAGCTGGTATGGGTGGCGGCGTGACCGCGGTGGTGCCTAGATGTTGATGTAGCTGCTGTTTATGGGGAGGAGTGCCTGCAGTCATGCCCCGAATATGTAGGCACATGGTTGAACTTCGTTAAAAAACATCATGTTTTCGTGTCGTTCTCGTTTTGTGTGATCTTGTGATTTGGCTTTGCGTTCTTGGGATATCACTTCCATACTTTTATTCTAACAAGTGGTATTAGAGCCAAAGATCGGTAAACCTGAAATATCTCAGGGGTCACATAGTGACGGATGTCACACCCGGCTCAGTTTGTATGGCCCAGTAGTGGCCCATGAGTGCGGGACGCACGTGTTTAGTGCCACATTGCTAGTTGAGCAAGGGTGGAGGCAACTTATAAGCCTTTGTCTTCCAGCCATAGCACCTTCGGGTTAACCCTTTTACACGAAGCGAGGACGAAAGTGTAAGCAGGGTGCTATGTGTACGCGTGCGCGCCCCTCGGAAGGGCTGTGCGGGGCGGCTTTGGAGGGCGGGGTGTTACAAATGGTATCAGAGCCGACCCTCGCGGTTGCGCGTACGGGTCAGTGTGCGGGCATAGGGCGCATGACGCGTATGGCCCGGGTAGGGCATACGGCATGGACTATGGCGCCGGCACTGGACGTACGGTCGTGCGCTAAGGGGGAACGTTCCTGTACATTTGCCCGGGTGGGTGAGTTGCGCCGACGAGGACGTCGGGTTCTTTGGGGGGTGTATGTCACACCCAGCTCAGTTTGAATTGCCCAGTAGTGGCCCATGAGTGCGGGACGCACGTGTTTAGTGCCACATTGCTAGTTGAGCAAGGGTGGAGGCAACTTATAAGCCTTTGTCTTCCAGCCATAGCACCTTCGGGTTAACCCTTTTACACGAAGCGAGGACGAAAGTGTAAGCAGGGTGCTATGTGTACGCGTGCACGCCCCTCGGAAGGGCTGTGCGGGGCGGCTCGTGGAGGGCAGGGTGTTACAAGTGGTATCAGAGCTGTGTTGCCTGTAGGACGTAAGCCTAGTTAGCAATGGTCTTTCTTTAAGGTTTATTATGCTTAAATAACGTTGTTCTAAGTATCCTTGATCTTATTTTCTATATTCTTGCTCATTGATAATTCATCTCCTCCTTCATTGCTTTACTTACCCCCCTCATCCTTGTTATTTGTTTTATGCTCTACTAATGCTCTCTTTTCTCAATTTTATTCTTTAGACATTGGCCTATTCTCCTATTATTAGGATCTACCCAATCAATCTCAATATGCGTTTAGTTCGAGTCATCGTGAGGTCGAATTGATGCTTAGCTCTTAAGGTGTTTGCTTCGTGTTTGTTTCGTGCTTAATGCTTGATTTGGATTTGTGTATTGATTGCACTTAATTTTGTGGAGTGATGACCGCAATTAAGTATTATTAAATTACTAAATTAGATGGTTTGGGTTATATCTTGGTCCTTGTTCTCAGCATCTATTTAAATCTTTATCAATCCTATTCTATCTCCCATATAAATCATATCATGCTCAAATCTGTGCTCGTCACTACCTGACACAGTGGTACTGTTTGATTTATTTCTGGAGCTACAGAACTTCAATTGACATGAATCCAGTTGGGTTAGCTTCAGAACTTGACAATATATTTTGTGGAAATTTTTCATGAGTTTTGGATGTCCTGACAGAGAGATACATATATTTAATTGGAATATTCAAAATCTGTCTTGAGGTCCTGATACAGCCATCTTGTTTGTTCTATATCTCGAGTTCCAGACCTCCGATTGAGGTGATTGAAGTTGGCTTAGGTTCAGGATTTGATAATCGACATGCTGGCCAATTTCCACAATTTGTGGATGTTCTTACTAAGAGTTATACTAGTTTTATGAAGTCGGACAGAATCTGTCTAAACCTGGAACCTGGAAAGTTTTTCGAGCAACTCATGTTGTCCTTGTCAATAATATTTAACCATGTTAGAGAACCTTGGTCATACTTGTGCTGTTGTTGGAGCTTATATCTTGGTGCAAAGTTGCCAGCTAAGTTGTCAAAGAGTGGAGAAGTGTCTCAGAGTTTTAGAGAAGTTGAATGCACACGATGATCTGACATGTGGATCGGAGTAGTCTACCAAAAATTCTGAAGACCTCAAGAGAATCATTAGGAGAACAGTGATTAACATGAGTAATGTTCGTTTGAGTCATCAATCAAAGCCGGAAGCAACTTTGGAGAAAAGAAGTTGGATTAAATGCAGAGTTTCTATCATTCCATCATCTTCCGAATCTCGGGACGAGATTCTCTTTAAGGAGGGTAGGATTTGTAACACCCTAATTTCATCACAATAAAACATTAGGAACCTCTGGAATTTTTCTAGGAATTTTTGGAGCATATATAAATTTACTAGCAATTAATTGGATTTCCTATCTCTTTAATCAAATTAAACATCATTAAATAATTATTTTAGTCAAAACAAGTTTTTGTTGCATTCATGTTGTTGCATATATTTTTGGTTGCTAGTAAATCAAGTTGGAATTTAAATTTTGTTTAAATTCGAATTTGATTTGCTTTTGTTTGAGTTTTAGAAAAGTTGTTGAGGCTAAGTTCGGTTTTGGCCCCTGAACTCCTGGCGCGGTTCACTTTTGCTCCCTGGACTTTTCTTCTCCGCTCGCTTTCCCTCCCCGCTCGGCCTGCTTTTCTCCGCATTCGGCCCAGCTCCGGCCCAATCTGCTCGCCGCCGTCTTCTTCCTTCTCCCGGTCGTCGCCGTCGTCGGCCGAGGTGCCGATCTTTACCGACCGTCCGATCTAGATCCAATGGCTCAGATTAGATCGCGTTTAAAGTCAAACCGGAGGATAACGGTCAATGCTGCCAATTTTGCAAAAGAGCCCTTGAAGTTTTTGAAAATCAACCCGCGGTCCAGCACAGTTCAAAAGTATTTCAATTTAGGTCCTGTTTCTTTTGTTTTAGTCCCTGCAAGTATTAAAATAGTGCCCGCAGTCCAGCCCCTGTTATTTTATGGTTTAGCCCTCGTAGTTTTATACAAAATTATGTTTTAGCCCTCGGATTTTCGCAGTTAAGCCCCTGGAACTTTTAAAACTTTGCCAGCAAGTCCCTGAACCTTAGAAAAGCCTTATCTCGTTTTAACTCCGATTTTAGTGATTCTCGCGCTCACGTGTTCGTGGTGATGCGTAGATTAGTTTTGTGCCGTTGTTTTCTTCTGTTGGAATTTTTTGGTGTACTGTTTCTTATTTATTGTGTTGTTCCTTTGCATGTGAATGTGTAATGCATATAGGAAACGTGTCGTTCGAGGAGAGCTTTGAAGATCCGGTCATTGAAGACTTTGAGCAGCAGCAGGGTTGGGAAGAAGGCAAGTATTCCTTGATCATACCTGTTTGTACCTAAATGACATGCATTTTAATTACACTATTATTTATCGCTTGCAATAATATTGTTGGGTCCCATTAAGGATTTCCTAGTCTCCTTTACCATACCTTGCAGCTTGGGGTACTTAATTAATTTTGATGGTAGATGATGCTTAGCTTGCTCAACTGGGATTGGTTAAATGAAACCCCTACTCTACGTTCCACGACTACCTTTTAATCAATTAATGGACAAGATCACATCTTTTAATTGGAACATGGAGAACCACCCAGGAAAACAGTACAACCATGAGTGCCATGTGGCTCTGGCTTTGACTGACTAATTAGGTGCTCTAGTTTATGGTAGCTTTACTCGGAAGGGGTATGGGGGGCGGCGGTTGACGGGGTATAGCTCAGCCCTCTTGAGCTATGGGCTTTGGTAAGAGACAGACCTCATTAGGGAGGGTTATGCTTTGCTTCTGAACCGGAAACCTTAGCGGGCTATCATTTATTAGAGTGCTTTTGTAAAGGTCTCATAGTGAAACCCAGTATTCGGTCCACGTGGTGTGGGACGGGTGCATGATCTAAACTGTGGTTACAAGAATTTGTTGGGTTATGTCATTTATTTAATTGTGGTTGGTATATACTTATATTTGCTAGTAAATAGTTGCTTAATAAAATTTGACCAACTAAAAGTGCTTAATGCAGCTAGCCTTTCAGCTACCCACTTTATAAAGCCTTGCATGTCATTTATTTCCATTGTTTGTCTCCATGGTGTACCTAAAAAGATAGTGTCTGATAGAGGTACTCAGTTTACATCTAGATTCTGGCAGAAGTTGCATGAATCCATGGATACAAAGTTGAACTTCAGTTCGGCATATCATCCTCAGACAGATGGTCAGACAGAGAGGACTAATCAGATTTTGGAGGATATGTTGAACTGCTTAGTTAGATGAACGTTTATTTAAGTCTTCCGCTATGACATTTGTGTCAACTCTGAGATTGTAATAAATGCACTTTAATACTCTTTCGTTATGCATGGTTATGGATATTCACTTGTGACGTCTACCATATGTGTGTAAACTGATCCTGGCGCACATATGAGATGCATTTGGTTTTGCCTTTAAAACCGGGTGTGACAGGGAGCCCGTGATCATCTTTGCATGGTCGCACGGGGTGTTGTGACTGGAGAGTTGGACTCGGGGTCTGGGATAACATCTTCCGGGAGATCACATGGTGTGTATGTGATGGAAGAGTTGGGCTTGATGTGTGATAGATGAGATTATTAGGTTTAGTCCCACATCAGAAATTGATGGTGGGGGAGCACGTCTTAAAGGTAGGGGCAACCCTCACTTACCAGACTAGTCTTTTGGGTTGAGTTAGGCCAGAGCCTTGGTTGGTTGTGCCTTCGATAGACCTAGGCCTGTTGGGGCGCTGGCCCGTGGGTATAGCGGGCTGGACCGAAATCCGCCGCGCACTCTAACAAGGAGTGTTGGAATTGAATGGCGACGACGCAAATCAAGCCTCCGATGAATCATATAGAGCTCCCGCTCAACACCAGAGTAAGAGCAGGAACGGTGGCATTATGGGATCACGAAGGAGAGGGAGAGGCACAGAAGACATCATGCCACCACCCTCCAAGAGCCCACATATCTCTGACGCGTGGCCACAGGGTGGAGGAGATGAGGTATGGCGAGGCAGCATCCGAATTCCGCTCATGTCACTGGAGATGAGCGACGAGGGGCAGAGATAGTGGCTATCTATATTGATAATGCAAGTCTTAGAAATAAAAAAATCAGTGGTTTAGCCATATGGTGCAGACTTATGTGCATACACACACTTTCTATTGTCGGTGCTACGGAAAAATTATGACCGAACTTGTCATTCACAAAATATTACTTCTAATATATAAACAATAACCATTGTTGTACTCTGCCAACATTCTTAATTTCTCTTTTTGAGAAATTGACTCGCATATTAGGAGCTTGTGACGGATGTGATCATAAAATTACTTTTCTCCTCCACTACAATACAAGTGCATTCTCCGGTCTGACTCCGAAGCAATCGAAATACTTCAACTGAAACTCTAGCCCTTATCTTCCTCAAATGAATCCGCAAGCAAGGAAATGAGCATGCCAAGATCCGCATCACCATATCCACCGCCACCATTAACACTCGAGCGTGTAGACGTGGAGCTCCAGCAGTAGGGACCGGCACGAGACGCGGCATAATTTTCTCTCATGCGGAGGTGAGAATGATTTTCCTGCCACCCTACAGTGTAGTCTGTAGTTCAGGGCATCCGACATGGCAGCACAAGGAAAGCTTTTGGCTTTTGCCCTATAAGGACAGCTCTAGTGCTTGTTCGATCAAATCTGACAACATAAATCGACCAAAATGAGAGTTCGGTTCGACCAGCGTCAATATCGATTTGTGGACCCGCCGTACGTTAAAAAAAACACTCTCAATAATCATTTGCTCCACTCTCCTTGCACCGAAAGTCCCGTCGCTTCTCCTTTCTCTCGTCATCATTCCCCTTCCTTCCTTCTCTCTTCCCCCTCAATTCTTTGGTGCCTCCGAGCAGAAGCAGCACTGCCAGCACCAAGAGGCGGCGCACCAGCACCTGTTCTACTACGCCGTGACGCTGGGGCAGCGCCATTGCCAGTGCCAGTGCGGCCGCGATGCCATTGTTCATGGGGTCTTTGGCCATTATCGCGCAGGCCTCTGCATTGTCTTCGGCGTCGAGGAAATGCACCTGGTGCGGGCCGCAGGGCCTGTATCGTCTGGCGGCGCGGATCAGAAGGCCATGGTGCCGACGGTGGCGAAGCGGTCTGCCATGATCCAGGGCACACCTAAGGAGATGCGTGTCTAGGCTTACCGAGGAGATGGAGGATTAGGGTACCAGTACGTGAGCGCAACAAATATTTTTTTAGTTCATTATGATCGACATCTATTATGTGATCGATTTTTCTTCTGACATGTAGCAATCCACGCTGGAGCTACTCTAATAAGGCCAAGCCCAACGCACTAACGTGTATAGTAGCCCCGCAGAGACACGTAGGTTTGGATGCCATGTGGAGGAGAGAGATGGTGAGATAGTGGCTTCGCAGTCCGTCAGTGTGCATTGCAGAGGAGTCGATGGCTTCACAGAAAAAGCAATGTCTTAGCTAGAAATGAGTCGAGCATAGATATCATTGGCTGTAGACTAAAAAAAAAGTGGAAAGCGACGAGAGAGAGAGAGAGATAGCAGTAGGCCCAGAAGGTAAATAGGAGGGTGTAGTTTAAATTGTGGGAATTGTCATCCCTATCTCTGTATATCTACGTGGACCACGTCTTTTCAAATGAGACCACTATTACCTAGTGTCCGCGTTGGGCTTGGCCTAAGTGTGTAATCGACACTGATTGAACTACTTTCTCTTTATGCAGCAGAGCAAACAGACACTGATTGTATTGTACTCGTCTTCAAAACAGTTTTGGCCAAACAAATCAAACATCGAAAATAAATAAAGGAACTCGAATCGGAACCCAATACGCAATTGCTCTGTTTTCATTTCCGTCTCCGAAAAGGACATCCGTTTCCTTCTATATAACAGAACATTGCTGCCGACCATGATCGACCGATCGATCTGTGCCGAACAGACGACGGCATCGCCATGGACGGCAGCAGAGAGCAGGTGGAGGACCGCCTGAGCGACCTCCCCGACGGCGTCCTGGGCCACGTGCTCTCCTTCCTCGGCGCCAAGGAGGCCGCGCGCGCCGCCGTGCTCTCCCGCCGCTACCGCCACGCCTTCGCCGGCGTCCACACCCTCTCCTTCCTGCAGGAGGAGACCTCCGCCTCGGCCACCACGGGCGCCGCCCGCAGCGACTTGAGCTACGAGCTCGACGAGGCGGAGCTGCGCCGCAACGCCGACTTCGTCGCCCTCGTCGACGCCGCGTTCTCCTGCCGCCGCCGGTGCGCCGGCAGCGGCCGCGACCCCGGCCTCCGCGCCCTCCGCGTGGTGTTCGAGGCGTTCCACGGCTCCCTCGCCGACCACGTCGACCGCTGGCTCTCCGCCGCCGCCGCCGCCCTGGAGGAGCTCCACGTCGACGCTCGCCGCGGGGACGAGCGGGGCGTCTGCGCCCGCGAGCGCCCTGACTGGTACTTCGGCCAGCCGCTCTACAGCTGGGATATCAAGGAGCTCAAGGACATGTCCGACGGCGAGGACTCCGACGAGTTCCGCGACCCCAGGACCCGCGACCTCGCCTAGCGCGTCCCGACATGGCTCTACTCCTCCGGCGCCGCCGCCGGCCTGCGGACGCTCCGGCTCGCCTCGTGCTTCCTCGACCTGCCGCCAGCGGGGGACGCGAAGCCCCTCCACTTCCCGTCCGTCGAGACGCTGGAGCTGGTCTGCATCCCGGACTCCGGCAAGGACATCCAGCGGCTGGTCTCCAGCTGCGGGCGCCTGGCCGACCTGACGCTGGACTCGTGCCGCCGCGTCCGGGCCGTCGCCGTCCTGGACAGACGCCTCCGCCGGCTGGCCCTCCGGTGCTGCCACGGCGCGCGCCTTGCCGTCAACGCCACCGACCTGCGCGCGCTCGAGTACAAGGGCCCGGTGCCCGGCGAGACCAGGTCCACGAACTCGCAAAATGAGTTTGTGGCTCCCCAAACTTGTTAAGTTGTGCCATTTAGGTCCGTAACTCCTCGTGGAAGCAATTTCGCCGACGTGGCATCGCCAGCGTGGCATCCCCAGCCGGAGATTTTGCAGCTAGGTCCCTCCCATTCTTCATAAAAGCATCTTTCTCTCTCTCTCTCAGGACCCGATCCCCTTTCTCTTTTCTTTCGTGGCTTGAGCCTACGCCTCCTCTGCTCAGATCCAGGCCATGGGAGGCGATCCAAGTGCTTCGGGCTTAGATCCGCAAGCTGCAAGTGCTCTTCCTCTGATCTGGTGCACGGGATGCGGGATGAGGCAGGTGGTGCGGCGTGTGTCGTAGAAAGAATGGAGCTTTGGGCGAGTTTTCTACTGTTGTCCCAAGTATAAGGTGAGTTGGTTCAATTGGAAAGGGCTCACTCATCTGTTGTGCAAGCTTTGAACTCTTGATTTGTTGAATCTTGTAGAGAGATGGAAGTGGATGTCCATTTTGGTACTGGGAGGAGGACTATGTCGATGTCCTGGCCGAGGAAGGAATGGTTGTTGCCCAAGCATCCGAGAGCAGTGGTGGCCAAGGAAGCAGGAAAAGATTTGGAGTTGGCAGAGCAATGGCGCAAGATGGAGATTGGAGCATGACCGGAAATGCAATGGTGAAGAAAAAAGATGAACTTGTAGGCATTGGGAGGGAAGTAGTTAGTTTGCTTAAGGCAATTTGCCTAATGTGTCTGTGTGTTCTCTTTGTATTGTTGTTGATCCTATTTGTTCAACTAATGAAGTGATGCAATATCATGTATGATAAACTTATAAGTGTGACATTCTTGAATAACAGTTGTGAGGTTTTCAACAAATACATTCTAGATGCTAGGGAAATGCCAGTTCTCAGTATGTTGGAACAAATCAAGACACAACTAATGACACGACATTATAACAAGGAGAATGAGGTTGGTGACATGTGGCAGGGCCCAGAAATCTGTTGATCTATGACGTTTTTATCGTGACATTTTAAAAAAACGTCATAGTAGCACACCATCTATGACGATTATCTAGATTTCGTCAAAGATTCACAATAGTGGGTATTAGGCCCAAAACATAGTGAAGTTTTATTGTTTTCGTCACAATCTGGCCCATAACACAATGACGTTTTAGCAAATCGTCACGGCCAATAAATTAAAAAATATCATAATCCTTATGGCATTTCCTATCAAGTATGTCTCAAAAATTCTATATATAGGACAAAATAAAAATTATTGAAACTCATACACAATAAATTATATGTAGTCTATTGCATTTAAAAAAATATAATAAGATATGCAAGATATATTATTTTGTAAGTTACTTCACAAGATTGCATTAAAAGAGAAAAAACAATTTACGAAATTAAATCAGCAAAATATATGGCACAAAAGGAGGTTGAACTTCGTACCTTGTAGAAATAAATCAGATGCCTTACCATTAGGAAACCGCACTATTTGCTATGGGGTCTTTTCCCTTTTTTAATTCTTATGATTGCATTTGAATTGGCGGAAAAAAAAAGCCCAAGGGAATAGAACCTGAGACCTCCCGAAATTCCACTGGGCAACAGCGCCGCAGCACCCATTCGCGAAGGCAGAGCGACGACAGGAGAGAAAAAAAGGCAACAATAATTATGCCCTCAATGGGCCTCGAACCAGCGACCTTGGTCGCCACAAGTAGAAGCCTTAACACCGCGCCAAAGACTTCTATGTTTCCAAGTGGAGTTTTTTGCTCATTTATATATTTGCGTTTTGCTCGCGAAATAATACGAGCACCCCGCGCAGCGCAAGTTAATCCGGCAAAAAAAGTGGGATGAAGGCTCGAACCCGCAACCTACTGGTTCCGAAGCTAGCGCCTTACGAGTTGGGCTATCGGTAGGATGATGTTGAGGTGATGATGCCAAATTATATAGAGTTTACATCTCGGGACCACGTGCCGGCAATTAATTCGCTGAATTGCTTCGCGAGGGAGCCGTCCGGGGGCGGTATGCCATGTGGCGCGCATAGGTTCCTCCTTGCACCATCTTTTTTTTCTTTTAATCTATAATTAGAATTTATAATTAGTATTTCTTGATCATACGAACTCCAAATTCCGTGTTTGTTTTCCTGAATTTTTCTAAAATCACGATCTTTCATTTCATATCGTTTGTTTGCATACTATTTTCTATTTTTCATCTTGTTTTTATATGTAGTCTATTACATATAAAAAATAACTTGACGTATATAAGATATTTTTATGTGCTACTTCACAATGGTGCAATAAATAGAAAAAGAAAAAGAAAAAGGTCGAAAAGAAAGAAGGCCCGTTTCAGCCCAAGCAGCCCAACAAATTTTAACCATTCGATTTCGATTCTATGGCTACGATCGTGTCCCCGGTAATATAAAATAGGCCATCCTGGAACCCTAGCACCAGCCCGCCCTGTAACAACCCTAAAATTCCCTATAGGATATGTTGAGTGCAAAATTGTGAATTTAAAAATTTTTGGTGAATTGTTGTGCATGCAAACCATTATTTAAAATTGATTCTACTGCTTCCCAAATTCTTAAGCAATTTAAACTTGAAATTTAAAATCAATTTGAAGTGCTAAGGATGAAATAGTGTGATTTGGAGTTATTTGGATTTAATTGGATTTTTGGTTGGTTTGAATTCAAATTCTAGATTTGAATTCAAACTCTAACTATTTAATCTAATTGTCAAACTCTTCTAACTGTTCGTGGGCCAAATCTCCGAACCAAAGTCCATCAAACCACCCTGATCTTTCCTTCCCGAGTCAACCGACCGAGCAGCCCAGCCGGCCTTTCGGCCCAGCCTTCTTCCCCTCACCGCGTCGCCGCCGCGTCGCCTTCCTCTCCCACTGACAGGCGGGTCCCGCCTGTCAGCCTTCTTCTTCCCCCTCGTCATCTTCCCCGCGTCGCTCTGCTCCCTCTCCCAAGCGGGCACCCGTGAGCCCCAACCACCCAGCCCGTCCCATCGCCCCCTGTGCGGCCCGATGCGATGCGGACGCGTGTCCGGAGCCGCCCACCGCAACCATCTCGCCGTCCGTGCCACGAAACCCTAGCGCCATCCCCTTTAAAAGCCGCCGCCGGCCGCCTTCCCTGTTCAAGCCGCCGCCGCCCCATTGGGGTTTCCAGACTCCAATTCATGTGAGGAGAGGGAAGAGGAGGACCAGAGGAGGGCTGGTGAAGGAGAGGAGGAAGGGAAGAGAAGCCGAAGCTTCTTCCCCGCGTCGCCGCCACCAGAGCCGCCGCCGCCGTTCGTGGAGCAGCCGAAGAGGAGCCGGACCTAGGACGGGAGGAGGTCTCTCCCCTTCTTCTCTGTCTCCGGCGAGTTCCGCCGCCGCCGCCATTGCTAGCCTTCTGGGACCCGACCATCGAGTCGTGGCCGTGAACGTATGCAAGAACCCGTCGCCGCTAACCCCTTTTGCAACCCGCCGTCGACCAAGCCCCGCAGCCGAGGCCGCCGCGGCCGAGCTCCGCTCGCCGCGCGCGAACGCCGAGGCCATGTGCGGCCGTTTGCAACCACGGGCCCGCGCATGTGCACCTAGCTGCGTTCTAGCGGTCGCTAGAGCCGCACGCTCGCACGCCTAACCCAAACCGTGCGCCTTTGCACTTGGATCCCGTGTCGCCGTCGATGCTCGCCGGCGCCATGGCCGCGTCGCCGCCGTTCGCATCGGGAGGGCCAAACCGCACCCAAGCCGACCCCTTAATCACCCCGTCCGCGTTCACCAAACCCTAGCCGAGCTAACCCGACCGATCTTGAGCCCAGCCGAACCTTTCCCGGTGATAGCCGGCGCTGACCGTCGCCGCCGGCGTGCGCCAGAGCGCGCGACGCGCGCGTCGCGTCGCGATGCGGCCGAGCCACACGAGCGACCACACCAAGTCGCCACATGAAGCACCGCAGAAAATCCCGTTTCGGCCACAGAATGATCCCGTGCACCCGGCTCACGTAAACCCCTCTCACGGCTCACGATGGACCTAGTCCACCAGAGCGGATCCAGCAGCGCCCCCTTCGTGGGCCTAAAGTTCGCGTTTAAGTCTGGTTTGCACCCCTAAACTATCTCGGCCCGTTCACCTTTCGGCCCATTTCTAGCCCAGCCAGCGTTTAATCTTTTTCTTTTTCTTTTAACCGCGCTGACGTATGGGGCCCACATGTCATACTCTGCGAGTCACTGACACATGGGGCCCACTGACCAGAGCTGACCGTTGACCCGTTGACCCGTTGACCGTTGACCGGTCAACG
>OAMR01000157.1:2211876-2222571 GCA_900205405.1 Echinochloa crus-galli | reverse complement strand
TTTGGCCACCAAAAATAGATGTGTATAAGAGACATGTTGTGATTTGATCCTCTTGGCGTGAGTTGTGGGTGGTTTGGGAGGAGTAGTGCAGCTAGGCGGTGTAAGCGAGTAATAACAACTCGATCGTTGATCGAGGTGCTGAGGGGCTGCACTCGGGCAGTCCCTATGGGGTACCTGTTGCGGGTACATGGTTATTGGTTACTTGGGGTTTGGTACTTGTGGAGTACCTGAGGAGTTTGGGCGGCTATACCTGTTATGGGTGCCGATTGCGGACCGTTGCGGCGGATCGCTTGTGATGCAGATACTCGCTTTACCGATAATTAAGGACCGAGTCGTGCCCCCACTTTGGACTTGGGAAATACCGTGCTCACCATCTACCCAGTATGGGGAGGGTTCCAGCAAGCCTACTCTAGTGCGGCGCCGAGACTGTAGGAGAATCGAGCTTGATATGTGTAGGGGTGATTCGTTGCGGTGTAATCTCCCTTATTTACCACGGCCCCCGACTGGCCCCGGTGGGAAGGTTTCACGACCCTGGGGCAGATGTTAGATCGGATGTTTCCCGAGCCCAGGGAGACAGGATTGGCGCCGTTACTGTTTAGGGTCTTTGCTGTGGGCTGTGTCTCAGGTTGGTTGCGGACTAGCCTTGCAGCCCGGATGGATTCCTGGAGTGCCACCTCTGCAGAGTGTAAACTATACGTATAGCCGTGTCCACGGTTACGGACGACCCATTTCTGAGAAGGCCCGACTAGCATGGGAATCTGCTTCCTTACCTCATCCTTTGATTCGGTTTATGAGAGATTGGTCCAGCTGAGGCTGTTGAGACAAGGTGGGGAGGGAGCTCACCGAGTCGACTAGTGAGTGAAAGGTGATTGGTGGATGATGATGATTTGCGGGAACCTGCTGTGGCAGGACGAGCCTGATGGGAAAATGTGAGGCTGATGGTTGGTTTTCGGGAATGGATGTGCTTGTGAGGAAAGGAGTTGGTGATGAGATGAATTTTGGGTTATTGCTGCTGCTTGCATAAGAAACCCTGGCTCAAACCTTGATTATTTCTATATCCTAGAATAGGCCACTTTAAAGCTTGCATCATATTATGGTTGGTGACGTGGACCTGTCCCATTTCCTTGGGGACAGACTTTGGGTTCTCAGGTGAAGACCCCGACCACGAACTAGCTCAGCCACACTCGTTTCCGGTACCTACCTAGGGCTCTTGAAGATCCAACAGACAGAGACGTAGTCAGCTTGCAGGCTCACGCAGCAGACCGAGAGCAGAACGTGACCCTACGGACCTCAGTTCAGTGCATGATTGAGCAGGAATACCTAAACATTGGTCTAGAGGAGAAAGTTGCCAAGCTGAAAGAGAGGGTATGGAAGCAGGACATCCAGCTGATTGAGAAGGACAACAGGATTGCCTTACTTGAGGAGCAACTCAAAGCTAAAGCAAGAGAAGTCAGAGTCTTGGAATACGAAGCTCGCAACAACAGACAGTTAGCAGGCCTGATCCGAGCAACTCACCATGCTCGAGATGTCCGTCTGGAAGATCAACTCGCAGAGAATGACAAAGCACTGGCAGCCAAGGAGGAAGAGATAGAAGAACTGAAGGAAGAAGTATATTGGTTGGACAGTCACAACTCAGAACTTCAGGAAGAGGTGGATAGCTACAAGGAGAAGAATGGACGAAACTACCAGCTGATGAAGTACTTGAGTCTTCAACAGATTATGGCAAAGGATGAAGCTCAAAGGACCCTTAGTAGTTGGGTAAGATCATACAAGAAGAGGGTAGCAGAGGTGATCACAGTGAACCGAGGACTACCAGAAGAACGCAGAGTTGAACCCAGAACAGAGCACTACAGGGTCTCACCAAGCCGGATTGAGCCGATACCACTACCTGAGGCTCGAACCCTTACCCCCGAGATGACAAGACTGAGACAAGAACTGGCACACCTAGAGAAGCAGATGACAGGACCTGAGATGGACACAGTGAGGTTGGCAGCGCGCCTCACGGACACTCTCTACGATGACAGACAGTGATCAAGCAACAGACAGAGACTGAGGCTGTGAGGTTGGCAGCGCGCCTCACAGGTACTTTCAGCAGTATGAGACAGATGCAGTAGGCAGTATCAGCAGATGTCAGCAGTAGTGATGAGACTTGTATCTATCTTCTTGAGCAGATGTTTAGACTTAGTAGATCATGACCACCTTTTGGCTCAGCCACGATGTAGCATCCCCTTAGATGTACTAATCCTCAAGGTTCCAGGAGCTGACCTCGGGATAGTACTCATGTCTAGGGTGTAATGATGTTATGAATGATCGATCTTTGTGGCTGTTCTTGCAGTTTTATTGATGTTCATCTTGAGTGTACTTTAGTGTTGAGTCTATTTCATGTGTGCAGCTCCTACTCTAGTTACGCTAACCTAACCCTTACCAACCGCCACTAAATCTGCTCTATGAAAAATACAGCAAGATGTCGATCAGAAGATCCAACCGACTGCTTGCACGTTTTGAGGAAGCTAAGCAAGAAGAGGCAGCAATGGCAGCTAGAGGCAGAGGACGTGTCAGAGGTCGTGGTCGCGGAAGAGCAACAGCTGCAGTTAGAGGCAGGGGCCGTGGACGCGCAGCAGGCGTGCTCCAGCCCGATTACAACGCACCAGGTGGAGAACAGGAAGTGGAAATGGAAGAACCAGCAGTGGAACCTCAGCAGAACCAACAGAACGACCAGCAACCACTGCCACCGCCTAACTTTGTAGAAGTGATGACTACTCAAACACAGCTGATGCAACAGATGGCACAGGCCAACACTCAGATGATGCAAGCTATGCAACAGATGCAGGGAAACCAGAACCAGAACCGACAGGGACACCGTGAGGAAGACCTACAAAGGAAGATTGAAAGGTTCATCAGGCTGAAAGCACCCACCTTCGACTACTCGGACGAACCACTCGACGCACACGACTGGTTGCGTACCATCGAGACGAAGCTGGACCTGACAGACTACACTGAAGAGGAATGTGTGGCCCTTGCGGCGCACCAGCTTGAAGGAGCAGCGAAAGCGTGGTGGGAGAGCTTGAAACCACACCACTAATCAGATTAGATCAATCCATCACCTGGCTAGAGTTTTGTTAAGCTTTCAAAGAGTACCACATCCCAGAACAAGTCATGGTGCATAAAGCAATGGAGTTCAGGACAATGACCCAAGGAATTTTGTCAGTAGCTGAATACGCTCGACACTTTGCTAAGATGTCAAGGTACACTCCTGAAGACGTCAACACTGAAAAGAAGAAGTAGTTTTGGTTCCAGCGTGGTTTGCACAGAGGTTTGAGGACAGCACTCGCAGCAAGTTCACACAGGTCACTCAGAGAGCTGGTTGACAGGGCTATCGCAGTTGAGAAGGAAAGAGTGGGTCTCGAAGATACTTGGAGAGAGAAGAAAAGAAAGGCTGAACAGTTGCACAACCACAGACTAAGTCAGAGGCTGAGGAGTGGCCAGAGAAACCTGCTCAGGAGAAGCTTTCAGCAAAGCAACAGCCAAGGAAGCTCGGGGTTCAACAGGAACAGTTACCAGGGTAACCGAGGCAGTAACAGCAACAACTTTGGCAGCAGAGGTAACAACTACAGTAGCTTTGGTAACAGAAACAACAGCTACTCAAGTCAGGGGAACCCCAACTGGAAGCCAAACAACACACCCAGAGTTGGTAGAGGGACCTCAATGGTCTGTTTTGCTTGTGGGAAGCCCGGTCACAAGTCCTTTGACTGTCCGGAGAAGAAGAACAAACAAACCCCAGCCAAGGCACCGGCACCCGGAGGACAAGACAGGCAGCCAACTTCAGTACAGAGGGGACGCCTCATCCACTTGACAGAGGAAGAAGCCGAGGACGCTCCCGACGTTGTGCTCGGTGAATTTTTAGTAAATGGCATTCCAGCTTTGATACTGTTCGACTCTGGTGCAACTGGATCTTATATCTCGACAAAGTTTGTAAGAGAGCTGTCACCCTCGACAATACCTAAGGCTAGACCTACAGTCACTACTTCTCCCTTAGGAGAGCTTAGGTGCACCTTAGAGTGCCCAGCAGTTAGTTTGATGATAGGTGGGCAGGAATTCGTAGGAGACCTGACAGTCCCGGAGTCAGACGGAATTGACGTGATACTAGGAATGGACTGGCTTACAGAGCACAAAGGAGTAATCAGTTGCACGCCCAGAACAGTTGAGTTGACACACCCTAGCGGAGTCAAAGTAACAGTAGAACCACAAAGAAGGAGAACAGGGAAGAGATCCAGAACATGTATTCTGAGACAGTTGGTATACTCTATCGAGGAAAAGACAATCGAAGAAGTGCCTGTAGTATGTGAGTATCCTGACGTGTTTCCCGAAGAACTACCAGGATTACCACCTGACCGAGACGTAGAGTTCATAATCGAACTACAACCAGGCACAGGGCCCATTGCCAAGAGGCCGTACAGAATATCAGTGGAAGAACTGGAGGAACTCAAGAAGCAGCTGAAAGAGATGCTTGAAAGCGGGGTGATTCGACCAAGTGCATCCCCATGGGGATCGCCAGTGTTGTTTGTGAAGAAGAAAGATGGGTCAATGCGCATGTGCGTAGACTATCGATCCCTGAACGCAGTGACGATCAAGAACAAGTGCCCATTACCGCGGATTGATGACTTGCTAGATCAGTTGAAGAAAGCCAAGTACTTCAGTAAGATTGATCTGAGATCGGGATACCACCAGATGAAGATTAGGGAAGGCGACATTCCCAAGACAGCCTTTGTGACTCGGTACGGGTAGTACGAGTTCACTGTTGTGTCTTTCGGTTTGACCAACGCACCTGCTTACTTCATGAACATGATGAACAAGGTATTCATGGAGGAACTAGACAAGTTCGTGGTGGTGTTCATTGACGACATACTAGTCTACTCAGAAACAGCCGAAGAACATGACGAGCACTTAAGGGTTGTACTAGAGAAGCTGAGGCAGCATCAACTCTACGGGAAGTTCAGCAAGTGTGAATTTTGGCTGGAGAAAGTAGCCTTTTGGGGTCACGTGCTGACAGCTGAGGGCGTAGCAGTAGACCCAGAAAAGATTGAGGCAGTAGCAGAATGGAAGCAGCCGAAGAGTGTCACGGAAATCCGAAGCTTTCTGGGTTTGGCAGGTTACTACAGAAGGTTCATTGAGAACTTCTCCAAGATTGCCAAGCCAATGACCGAACTACTCAAGAACAATGTCCCGTTCGAGTGGACAGACAAGTGTGAAAGAAGTTTCCAAGAGCTCAAGCACAAACTCACTACAACGCCAGTATTGACCCTGCCAGATATTCGCAAGGATTTCGTAGTCTATTGCGATGCTTCGAGACAAGGTTTGGGATGTGTTCTAATGCAAGAGGGCAAGGTTGTTGCTTATATAGACTGAGTCAGAGGCCGAGAAGTGGCCAGAGCAACATGCTCAGGAGAGGCTTTCAGCAGAGCAACAGCAAAGGAGGCTCAGGGTTCAACAAAAAAAAGGAAAACCCCAGGAAATGAGGGTGAAGTACAGCCTAGAAGACCGAATCAAAGAAGCTCAAGGAAAGTGTCCAGAAATCCAAGAAGTAAAAGAGGATATCCAACGAGGAGTAGCACCTGACTTCTGAAGCAGGGACAGTATGGCTGAAAGACCGTATTTGTGTACCGCAGGACAAGGAAATCAGGAGAACAATTCTCTCAGAGGCTCACGAGTCTAAGTACTCGATACACCCAGGATGTACCAAGATGTATCAAGATCTGAAGGATAAGTTCTGGTGGAAGAAGAATGGAGAGGACATAGCAGAGTATGTAGCCAAGTGCGACTCTTGTCGAAGAATCAAGGCAGAACATCAAAGGCCAGCAGGACTGCTGAAACCACTAGAAATTCCAATGTGGAAGTGGGAAGATATCAGCATGGATTTCATGGTTGGCCTACCTCGCACTCAGAAAGGGAATGATGCCATTTGGGTCATAGTTGATCGACTGACAAAGGTAGCCCACTTTATACCAGTCAAAAGCACACACCCAGTAAGCAGACTAGCAGAACTATATATAGACAACATTCTCAAGCTGCATGGGGCATCAAAAAGTATTGTGTCAGACAGAGGACCACAATTCACAGCTCAGTTCTGGAAAAGCCTACATCAAGCCATCGGGACAACCTTGGAGTATAGCACAGCTTACCACCCCCAAACAGATGGGCAGACCGTACAGCATACCACCCTCAGACAGATGGGCAGACCGAAAGAGTGAACCAGGTTCTTGAAGACTTGTTGAGGGCATGTGCTCTAGCATACAGTACAGACTGGGAGAAGAGTCTATCTTACGCAGAATTTTCCTACAACAACAGTTACCAGGCCAGCCTACGGATGTCACCCTTTGAGGCATTATATGGCAGGAAATGCAGAACGCCTCTAATGTGGTCAGAGGTGGGAGAACGAACATTCTTTGGACCCGACATGATTGTAGAGGCAGAAGAAAATGTGGCCAAGATCCGAGAGCACCTGAAGGCAGCTCAGAGCCGACAAAAGAGCTATGCGGATAAAAGGAAACGAGATCTAGAGTTCGAAGTAGGGGACCTTGTCTACCTAAAAGTGTCACCCCTCAGAGGGCATAAGAGATTCCAAGTGAAAGGGAAGCTAGCACCCCGTTTTGTGGGACCGTATCAGATACTAGAGAGAATAGGAAAGCTAGCCTACAAGCTAGACCTACCAGAGGAACTAGCGGGAGTACACCCAGTGTTCCATGTATCCCAGCTGAGAAAGTATTGTGTTCGACTACTTGCCCTAGGTGAGCCACCCACGAAAGCCCCACTTTCTCCCCTGTCTCCGGCCGAGCGTCGCCGCACCGCCGTTGCTAGCCTCTCTGGGACCCGACCTTCGAGTCGTGGCCGAGATCGTCTGCAGGAACCCGTCGCGCCGCTCTCTGCACTGCAACCCGCCGTCGAACGCTCGCTAACCCAGGCCGTCGTGGCGTTGCCGCGCACCGGGGCTGCCCGGCCGGCACACACGCCATGGCCGCGGCGCGGTCAAGCTCACGGCTTGAACTGCGCCTGCGAGAGCCAAACGCGCACAGCCTCGTTAGCACAGTCCCGTGTTGGTAGCCACCGTGAGTGCGGGAGCTCCACACGTTGCGCTCTTTATTTTTGTTGTTGGCATGCGTTGCCGCGCTCTGGACGCCATTGACCCTCCTATCCCGCTGCGCGCCCTGGGAGTCAGTCAATTTGGTGCCTTGGATCATGCTTCCTGTGTTGTACCATAACGGCTACTGTTTTGTTAGGGTTCTTTTGAAAAAGCATCGTAGCGTCCCACATATTACATTCTTAGTTGTGTCTAATTTCACGTTTCAACCTTCTGTTAATGCCCAAATTAATGCAAGTACTTATATTTTTAACGTGCAATATTATAGTTGTGGGATATGTGTACCATAGGGCCCATCATCGAGGGCGGCGGCGACCGGTCCAAAAAAGACCGAGTCCGAGTAGACTCCTACTAGGACTCCCACATTGTAAATAATCTTGTATTGTAAATACTCATATTGGAACCCTACCTCCTGGATATATAAAAGAGGGCATGGGTCCCTAGATAGGGGCATAGAAAACCATCGGAGATTGTCTGAATACAACAATACAAGCTCGTATGGTATTATACCTCCGGGTAGCCCGAACCTGTTTAAATCGTGTCTCCTGTGTCACCATCAAGCTACACGCTCAACGATCCCTCACCTACAAATCAATCACTTGGGTACCCCCAGGTGGATTGTCGGTCCTAAGGTCCGACAGTAGAGGCCTGGCTTGACATTTGTTGTCGACCTGAAAGAGAAAGGTATAGGGGGAGCGTCACACAGGGCCGATGGACAAGATGCAGTTGTAAGGAGAGAGTGCCGCAAGTTGATAGGGTCCATATAGAGACAATGATTAGAGGACGAGATCCACTATCCAATATTTATGGTTTAGATCGGACGTGCAGGCGCTAGCAACTCTCTTTTTTAAAAAAGATGTTATGCTACTATTTCATAACTTTTTATTTATATAAATAAAAGTGAGAAAGTGTTTTAGTTGGAATATGAATTTTATCGAAGTGAGGAAATCCAATAATATGGCGTTTCTCGTCAATTCCACGAGTTTTGCTAGCTCTTCTGTACGTATAGTTTTCCAGATGAATAAATATTTCGTGGTTTATAAACTTTTCGTTTTTAGACTATTTCCAACTGACCAGCAACACAGTTCGGCTATACCCAACGCGACCAGTTAGCCGGGAGCCTCATCGTGATAGGCAGGTTCGGATGCTATTTGGGAAAAAAAGTAGTGACTTCGAGTGTGTTTTAGTTCTTTTGCAGTCTAAGAGTGCTCAATGAGAAAGGTGAAAAGTTATGAGAAGTAATATGTAGAAATGTAACACGACCTGAATAAAATAAGAAAAGCTAAAAGCTATGTTGTTTATGGCAGAGTTTGGTTGGAGTGAAAATATTTTATCCATATATTTGATCACTAATATTAAATAAAGTCAGTTTACAAAATTATGTACATAACCCGGGGTTAATTTACGAGACCTATCTAACAAGGCCTTTGTAACAACCCTAAATTTCCCTAGGAATTTGTTGAGTGCAAAAATGTGGATTTAAAATTTTTGGTGAATTGTTGTGCATGCAAACCAATATTTAAAATTAAATCTATTGCGCTCCCAAATTCTTAAGCAATTTAAATTTAAAAATTTAAAATCAATTTGAAGTGCTAAGGATGAAATAGTGTGATTTGGAGTTATTTGGATTTAATTGGATTTTTGGTTGGTTTGAATTCAAATTCTAGATTTGAATTCAAACTCTAACTATTTAAACTAATTGTCAAACCTTTCTAACTGTTCGTGGGCCAAATCTCCGAACCAAAGTCCATCAATCCACCCTGATCTTTTCTTTCCGAGCCAACCGACCGAACAGCCCAGCCGGCCTTTCGGCCCAACACGGCCCAATCTTTCTCCGCGTCCCCGCCGCGTCCCTCTCTCTCTCTCTGACGCGCGGACCCCACCTGGCAGCCTTCTTCTTCCTCTCGTCATCTTCCCCCGCGCGCCACTCCTCTCTCTCCCGAGCGCGCACCCATGAGCCCCAACCACCCAGCCGGTCCCATCGCCCCCTGTGCGGCCCGATGCGATGCGGACGCGTGTCCGGAGCCGCCCATCGCAACCATCTCGCCGTCCGTGTCACGAAAACCTAGCGCCATCCCCTTTAAAAGCCACCGCCGGCCGCCTTCCCTATTCAAGCCGCCGCCGCCCCATTGGGGTTTCCAGACTCCAATTCGTGTGAGGAGAGGGAAGAGGAGGACCAGAGGAGGGCCGGTGAAGGAGAGGAGGAAGGGAAGAGAAGCCGAAGCTTCTTCCCCGCATTGCCGCCACCAGAGCCGACGCCGCCGTTCGTGGAGCCGCCGAAGAGGAGCCGGACCTGGGACGGGAGGAGGAGCACGAGTACCGGAGGAGCACCGCGAGCCCTTCCCCGAGCTGCAGCGAACCCCTACTGGCCCCTAGGTGAGCGCCGCAGTGTCTCTCCCCTTCTTCTCTGTCTCCGGCGAGTTCCGCCGCCGCCGCCGTTGCTAGCCTTCTGGGACCCGACCATCGAGTCGTGGCCGTGAACGTATGCAGGAACCCGTCGCCGCTAACCCCTTTTGCAACCCGCCGTCGACGAAGCCCCGCAGCCGAGGCCGCCGCGGCCGAGCTCCGCTCGCCGCGCGCGAACGCCGAGGCCATGTGCGGCCGTTTGCAACCACGGGCCCGCGCATGTGCACCTAGCTGCGTTCTAGCGGTCGCTAGAGCCGCACGCTCGCACGCCTAACCCAAACCGTGCGCCTTTGCACTTGGATCCCGTGTCGCCGTCGATGCTCGCCGGCGCCATGGCCGCGTCGCCGCCGTTCGCATCGGGAGGGCCAAACCGCACCCAAGCCGACCCCTTAATCACCCCGTCCGCGTTCACCAAACCCTAGCCGAGCTAACCCGACCGATCTTGAGCCCAGCCGAACCTTTCCCGGTGATAGCCGGCGCTGACCGTCGCCGCCGGCGTGCGCCAGAGCGCGCGACGCGCGCGTCGCGTCGCGATGCGGCCGAGCCACACGAGCGACCACACCAAGTCGCCACATGAAGCACCGCAGAAAATCCCGTTTCGGCCACAGAATGATCCCGTGCACCCGGCTCACGTAAACCCCTCTCACGGCTCACGATGGACCTAGTCCACCAGAGCGGATCCAGCAGCGCCCCCTTCGTGGGCCTAAAGTTCGCGTTTAAGTCTGGTTTGCACCCCTAAACTATCTCGGCCCGTTCACCTTTCGGCCCATTTCTAGCCCAGCCAGCGTTTAATCTTTTTCTTTTTCTTTTAACCGCGCTGACGTATGGGGCCCACCTGTCATACTCTGCGAGTCACTGACACATGGGGCCCACTGACCAGAGCTGACCGTTGACCCGTTGACCCGTTGACCGTTGACCGGTCAACGCTGACGTCAGCAGGGCCCACTGCTGACGTCATCCTAGGCGGACCCCACTGCTGACGTCAGCATGACGTCATGCTGACGTCAGCAGGCTAATTATTTATCTTTTTCTTTTTCAGAAATTATTTAATATTTTCAGAAAATGATTTAAACTTGAAAAATTTAGAATAAATCAACCGTAGCTCAGAAAAATATGAAAAGCCTAATTAAGCTATAATTAATACATAATTACAA
>OAMR01000157.1:2198431-2211400 GCA_900205405.1 Echinochloa crus-galli | reverse complement strand
CTGTCTCTTATACACATCTAGATGTGTATAAGAGACAGGCTCTGGTGCGCGCCGCGCGCGCGTCGCGTCGCGCCGTGGCCGAGCCACACGAACGACTACACCAGCACCACGCACGCGTAGCCACAAACGCCCGCGCACGCGCACCTAGCCGCGTCCCAGCAGTTGCTGAGGACTGCGCGCGCGCGAACCACCCGTAGCCGAGCCGTCCGAGCCGAGTCTCTGCCCGCGCATCGCCGGCCGCCGTCGCGCCATGGTCGTGTCGCCGCCGTTCGCGTCGGGAGCCCAAGCCAAAGCCAAGCCGAGCCCTTTTTCACTCCGTTCGTGTTCGCCGAACCCTAGCCGAGCAAATCCGACCGATCTTGACCCTAGCCGAGCCATTTCCGGCGAGAACCACCGCCGACCATCGCCGCCGGTCGTGCACCAGTCCGCGCCGCGCGCGCGCTGCGTCGCGCCGTGGCGAAGCCACACGCCTGGACCACACCCGCACCACGCACGAGCAACCGCAGGCGATCCCGAGTCGGCCACAGATTGATCCCGTGCACCCGGCTCACGTGAACCGCACTCTCGGTTCACGGTGGACTTAGTCCACCAGAGCAGCACCAGCAGCGCCCCCCTTCGTGGGCCGAATCTTGCGTTTAAGTCCAGTTAACCACCCTAAACTATCTTGGCCCATTTACCTTTCGGCCCAATTCCAGCCCAGCCATCATTTAATCTTTTTCTTTTTCTTTTAACCGCGCTGACGTATGGGGCCCACTTGTTATACTCTGCGAGTCACTGACACATGGGGCCCACTGACCGGAGCTGACAGTTGACCGTTGACCGGTCACTGCTGACGTCATCCTAGGCGGACCCCACTGCTGACGTCAGCATGACGTCATGCTCACGTCAGCAGGCTAATTTTTGTCTGTTTTTCTTTTTTGAAAATTAATTAATATTTTCAGAAAATGATTTAAACTTCGAAAATTAATAATAAATCAACCGTAGCTCAGAAAAATATGAAACTAGTTTCTATATTTTTCTAAAATCATGATCTACGCGTTAGTGTAGAGTTTGGTGTTATTTGGGTCTTTTTTCATCGCTGTTTTGGTGTTTCCTTGCTAGTAGTCGCGTCTTATTTTATTTTTACGCAACCTTAGGAGCTCCGGAGAGTCTGGAGGTGAAGCTGCATGCAGGATCTCTCTACTCCCGAGGACGAAGACCTTTGCCCAGGTTCACGCCCGACCATTCTCTGAAATACCTATTAGACATGCAAACTAGTATGCTAGCGCTTTACTTTACTCGCATTTTAAACCTGCACTGCCTTTGTCATTATCCTGTCACCTTGCTACCTACTACTCACTTTATGATTATGCTATGCTATGCATGTGTTGGGATGGTTGTGATTTGATCCTCTTGGCGTGAGTTGTGGGCGGTATGGGAGGAGTAGTGCAGCTAGGCGGTGTAAGCGAGTAATAACAACTCGATCGTTTGATCGAGCTACCGGGGGACTGCACTTGGGCAGTCCCTACGGAGTACCTGTTGCGGGTACATGGTTACTCGAGGGATTGGTACTCGGGGAGTACTTGAGGAGTTTGGGCGGCTATACCTGTTATGAGTGCCGATTGCGGACCGTGGTGTGTGGTGAAATTTGGGGTCGATCTGGATTAAAATGACGCGTCACAATGCTTGGACGGGCGTTTAATAAAGAAAAGGACTCGTTCAAAAATCCTCCGAAAAGTCCAGGGGCTTTCTAGAAATATTCAGGGACATATTCGTGATGGTTTTTGGGTGTTAGAGGGACCTATTTGTGAATATAAAAAGATGGTGGGGTTTTATGCTGGATAAAGAATAACTAGAGGGGGTTGTACCAGACGCTATGTTTTTATATATGTCATGTAATGAATCTTTTATCGTTGTATGGATGTGATATTCGACTGAGATGAGTTCTGTACGAGATAGCTGCTATTCCTGGGACTATCTCAAGGGTACAGGGAGTCGGATTCTCGTCGTTGGGAATCCGGTTCGTCACACGCCTCCACTGCGACGCTCCTCTCCTCAAGCCGCCCCCATCTCCTCCGCCTCGCCGCCGCTTCGCGCCCGCCCACGCCTCCGCCTCGCCGCCGACGCAGCCTCCTTCGCGCGGCCTCCTCGCGCGGCCGCCGCCTCAACCTCAACCGCCGTACGCAGGAGGGCGGCCGCAAGCTCAGAAGAAGGTGAACTCCCTCTGTCTGATCTTCTTTTTTTCCTTTACTTTTCTCTATTTCATTCCCCATCTATCTTGCCTGAAGCTCTCCTCCTCCTCCTCCTCCTCCTCTATTCCCTTTCAGATCTGGTGAAGCTCCATTCCCCTTCAGATCTGGTGAAGGGGCCATGTCCCTGGCAAGATCCATGAGCTGCAGTCCATGGGTGAGTAGCGGTGGGTGGGGCATGGACTCAAAAGAGGTTGGTGTGACTGCGGCCGAGAGCTAGTCACACTATGGTGCTGATTCCGTTGATCTGAGCAATGGCGGTGGCTGCAGCACCGCGCCGGCGCCCGCCCTAGATCTGCTTGCTGGCGTCTTCTCCCTTGCGGCTGCATGTGCAGGACAAGAGTCGCCATGGCCACCCGAGGTAGGCTTGCACCTTCCATCCACATGTTGTATTACAGAGACATACTCCGTAGATTGGTAGCAGTCTTGCTTCGGTACGTGATGTACATGTATTACTGAAACACACAGCTTGGTATACGTATGGATGCATCATGTCTTTCATAGGTGGTGAAACTGGAAAGGGATTAGGAAATTATCCCTCTAATATATCCCTGTGTAAATATTGACATGTTTTTTCAAAAATAAATGCAGTCAACCTTATATTTAGTATCTGCATATGTAATCTGTAGGGACATCGAAGGTGCCCAAAATAAGGTCATGTTATTTCTACAGGTCTTTGAGCATACATTTCTGTTATTGCACATGTCTGTTATATGATCTTTGAGCCTGTTATCTTTGAGCATTTCATATGTGATATGTTATTTCTACAGATCCCAAAATATGTTGTATGTTATTGCACAGTTAGTATGTGTTAGCAGCCACGGCTAAACAATTGAGCATGCATTTCTGTTGTGTCGCTTTCATGCTTTGATTAGGCAATCATTGCTTTGAGCATTTACAAATTTTGATTAGTGTACTTCCTGGATGCTTGTGCTAGCAAGTTAATTGCTTTTCTTATGATCACATTGTGCTGAGTGGCTGCTGGCTACTTCTTTGCGTCTGCATCTCGAGGGCTTGCCGGTGTTGGTCCAGGCGGTGCTCTCCAACGCCCCAAATGTGCAGCCGGAGGCCACCACGCAGTTCAGGAAGCTGCTGTCCATCGGTGAGATTCGGATCCATCTAACTATAGCTTTTTTCTTTGTTACTAAAACGATAGTCATGCTGTAGAATGTTGTCACGGAGTGGTGTGGACAGAAAAGCACATAGAAGTGTCTAATTCTGAATGCTGAAAAATCACATAGAACTTTTTCTACTATTTTGGTACAAAATTCCAGCTTCCATTTGGTCCAGATTTATATAACAATGTTTAGAGTATCATGCTGTGGCCTATTCATGTTCAAACCAATTTTCTCTGAATCCATGTAATGCCTGACTCTGATGCTTGTGATTTCAAGCATCAGTTATCTGATGACAGTCTCTGAATGACATACAACAACAACAACAACAACAACAACAACAACATAGCCTTTTATCCCAAACAAGTTGGGGTAGGCTAGAGGTGAAACCCAAAAAGGCAACAAAAAAACAGAAAATAGATGCTCTGAATGACATAATTTTGCTTATCTGTACAGAAAATCGTGAATGTGTCCTCTAAAGTTCAGTTTTGGAATAGATGCTCTGTCACTATGTAAAGATGATCTCATTGTATTTTCTTCCTTTACTTAACTACCCTTCATGATTATTGTGTAACATGTTTACTGGGATGACATGTTGCATATGGTCTTCCCTTCCTTTTTTGGGATTTCTGGCTTGTTCTGTCATTTTGGAATTAGAAAAGGTTTTAAGGTCTCATTCTTTCTATTTTTTAAGCAGACACTTTGGAACACGGCATGGCTGATGGCTGTCTCTGCATCGTCTTTGAGGAGGTATTGCTGTCTGGCTGATCTGTTAAATTAGGTACACTTTGTTTTCTCGTTGAACAGATAGTCTGAGTTAATTTGTTCAGGGTGTTCCTTGTTCCTCAATCCTGCCGCGTAATTTACTGTCAAGTACACTTGCCATTTGGATTTGTAAGGCTGTCTGCTGATTTGTGGTAGTTCAAATGTGTTAGATTATAATAAGAATGTGTTAGATTTTTACACCATAAATACTTGGCCTTATCTATGTTAAAAGTTTGAATCCCCTTATTATTTTTTACCGAGACAGTAACATATCCTGAGAATGTATGCATGATGCATGCTACCCAAACAACTTATGGTGTGATCTAGAATTGTGATGCAATCAACAGTGCTGAGTGGCTATAGCTATAGCTCGACTTTGACCGGATCTGCTTTTATGAATTAAATCAGTAGCTTGTAAGTTTTCAAAGGTACAGTAGCATCTCAACTACATTTTGCTCAGTTTTATGAACAACAAGCATAGTTAAGTTTGATTACCTTTCAGATTTGATTTGTTACTTAATGCTCTTGTGTAAACAATATCTGGTATTTTGGTTGCTTGTTCATGTATATATATTTGTTCTGATGCATATTTTTATTTTGGTTGTAGATTATCGACGAGGTCCAATGGATGCAAGATGAAAACATGAAATTTTGATGTGCCTCTGAAATATTGATTCTAGTATTTGTTGTAATTTTCTTGTGGATGATGTAATTTTGATACATGGTCTGAAAACTTAGTATGTCTTTTGGGCTAAAATAACTGAAAACTTGGTATGTCTTTTGGGCTGAAACGGCTGATATGTCTTTGGGTGACATGGGCTAAGCCCATAACAAAATGGGCTTGCAATTGGGAAGCCACGTCAGCATCCATGGTGGCTGCCATGTCAGCGTCCACATCGGCTACCATGTCAGCTGCCATATCATCGCCACTGCAACTGCCATGTCAGTGGCCACGTCATTGACATGTCAGCGGCCACGTCATTTCCATGTCAGCGGCCCCGTCATCCTTTCCAACCACCTCATTGCCACGTTATCAGCCACATCATCCGACATGTCAGGTAGTTGTGACGTGTCAACAGGATCCGTAACGTTTATTTTCGTCACAAATAATGGGCTTGGGCTGGGTTGTATGGGCTTGAGACTGGTTTATGACAATGTCGAATTGTCATGGATTGAGTTAATCTGTGACGTTTTTGTTAAAAACGTCACGAGGTCCAACCGTGATGCTCAATACATGACAAAATTTTAGAGCGTCACGGGTACTATTTTATGACGATTTTTCAGTGATCTGTGACGAAAACTAAACGTCATAGATCAACAGATTTCTTGTAGTATTACTATATGTGCTAAAAAAGGCTGTAGCCCAAGTATTTGGAGGCATCTTTTCAAGCCAGTGATAAGCCTTCTTGTTTAATGTCCTCATTTTCTGCATATTTTCATTCCATCTTGTCAATGTGGTCGACCTAGCACAAGCCCAGAGCTGGTTCTTCAGATTTTCACCTTTGAAATGCTGCTAAAAATTAGAGTACAAGTGTCTCACACAGAATCTGTGCTCATATTCTGTGAACACTTGCTCAACAGCTAGGATTAATCCCTTTTGTTTGTCTTTCATCACTGTCCATGGATAAGTGTTTTCAATCCCAAGATCTTCCTTTAGTGTCTGCAAGAACCACTTCCATGATGCTAGAGACTCAACCTCCACTACTGCAAAGGCAATGGGATAGATGCAATCATTTGGGTCAATCCCTACTGCAGTAAGCATTATTCCTCCATACTATGTCTTTAGGTGGCAACCATCTAGGCATATTAGAGGTCTGCAACCACTCAAGAAACCCCTCTTGCATGCATCAAGGGATACATACAGTGAACTAAACAGGTTTCCATCAAGCTTCAAGAAGAAGGTACTTCCTGGATTGCTCCTCCTAAGCTCATGCCCATAATCCCAAAGCCTTTTGTACTGCTCCTCTTCATCACCAAGTATCTTTTTCATTGCAAGCCTTCTTGCTCTTTGAAGCTTGGTTCTAGGAGGTGTGATGTTCAACTCTTTCTGGACAATTCTTGCAAAGTTTGCAAGTGTCATCTTCTAGTCAGCTCTGAATGTTTCCAGATACTTGGAGGCAAGCCACTTTGATTTGCATGTCTTGAGCACCCATTGCTTCTAACAGTTGTGCTCACCATTATAGGTCTTTACCATCATACCCTTAGTCCTAGTGTCAGTGGATACATACAAATTCCATGGACAGCCATCTGCACATACTGCTCTAAGCCTCCTCTTCTCATTTCTTGGCATGCTGATCTGCACCCTATGCTTCAAGCTATATTCTGAGATAGCCTTTCTAACCATCTGAACTGAATCAAATATCATGCCCACCTTGAATACAGGATTTTTCAAGTCTTCATCTCTAAATGACTTAAATCTCATCCTAGATTGACCTTCATCCTCAGAGTCTGGCATGTACAATTTATCTTCATCACTTGACATATCATCCTCTTTGTCAGAATGCAACCTGCCCTTTCCTTTTTGGCTGACTGAAGCCTTCTTGCCCTTGCCTATGGTCTTCCCTTTAGCTACACCCTCATCAATAACATCTTCATCAACATTATCAACAAATAAGTCATCATCATTATCATCAAGCTCATAATCACTATCAATGAAGTCTGAATCACATTCACTTCCAATGTCTTCATGTCCTGCAACATCTGAAGAACTATCTGTTGATATGCCAACTTCACCATCTCCTCTTTTCTTCAAGTTTGAGTAAAATGCTGGCAGCTTCTCATCTGCTTTCTTGTCAACACATTCAACTTTTGATGGGCTAATAACCTTGGGCAGTGAAGTAATTGGGTTAGCTACTATGTCATCCCAATTCAACCCCGGTATATTATCATCATGATCAAAGTACACAACAAAGTTTCTAAGCTTGTTCACTAGTGCAGCCATAACCACTGTGTCTCTGTCTGTTGAAATCATTCTCAGACCATCTGACAAATCCTTTCCAGGTAGCAGCCAATATATCTTCAGAGCAGTTGATATAGGATAGCCTAGTTGCTCTACGAAATCTGAAAGCCACAATGGAGACCATGTATCGACCTCACAGAGATCAAACCAATTCACTTTCTCATCAATATAAGCCCTGTTTCCAGCCTGACCAACGAAAAAACCGCCGTGAACACCTCGACTGTAAATTGGTCACTGTCGGCTCCTACATTACCACAAAGAAACACATTACAACAAGGAAAACATCTACTGCTCTTTGGTTTCTTAAACCCGCAACACAGTTCTTCCGAAATCCAAAACCCTAGGTCAAAAAAATCCCCATTTGCGCAACCACAACCAAACTCATCCACAAAAATACCTCCTACAACCACTACTTCCATGGATTGAGGGCTCGATTCACTTACCGTATACGGGCGGCGGTTCCCCTTCCGAACGCAAGGCGGGAACCATCTTGCCGATTCGTTGGATCGGCAAGGGAACCCACAGGCGGCGGGTACTCCTCGACCCTCCTCACCCGCTTCTTTTTCTTGCCGTGCCGCCGAACAGCTTCGTCACTCTCTGCTCCGCCGTCGCCCTCCTCCCTCCTCTGCCCATCGACGAACTCGGAGAGGAGATGGGGAAAGAAGTGAATACGAGGGGAGATGAGGGGCCTCCGTGCTTATGTCCATAGGCTTGACCGTCCGCACGCATTGCTCACCTGGCCCCTCCGTCCACGCTGGCGATGCCACGTCGGCGAAATGGCTTCCACGAGGAGGTTATGGACCTAAATGGCACAAACAAACAAGTTTAGGGAGCCAGAAACCCATTTTGCGAGATCGTGGACCTAAGTGGTACCTCGCGACAAGTTCAAGGGCCCACGGTGTATTTAACTCTTATTTAATCGATGTAATCAGCATTTGTGTGTTGTGTTTAAGTCCTGCCTGTTCGGCTGGATGGTTTCCAGCCAGCCAGCAGTGTTTTTCTATAAGCAGAAATCAGCACCAGCCACCAACCAGCCAGCAGTATTTTTCTCTCAGCAAAAACCAGTACCAGCCACCAGCCAAACGAATAGGTTTCATTCACAATTAATACAGTACCATGTCACAATTTTTAATGATGTGGAAGAGAATTAATAAAGAGAGATGGAATGAGTTTCATGGTGATGAAACCTGGTGTACACTCTTTCCAAGATAGTTGTGTCTTGCATGTGGCCTTGGAAATAACAAACAATGAAACTTTGCATTGAGAGAATCTATTTTAACTATAAATTAAATATTATTTTACTTATGTGGTATTTTTGGAAACGCAAACATAAAATGTAGATTGAGAATGGCCTAATCAGCATTTACAGCGCCACAAAAATATTGTCTCTGCGTGCATCTAGTGCTTATGCGTGAGTGCTTCTGTGTTCATCTACTAGCATATTTCATCATCGTGAGTTGTGAGAGAGAGCTGGGCCAACACTCCTCGCTCCCGGCCTCGGCGGTCACGTATAGCGCGGTCTCCCCGGCGTCCGTCTGCGCGGCGGCGAGCGCGGCCTGGGAGGTGCTCGAGGCCTCGGCGTCGGCCAGGAGCGCGCGGACGGCGGCCGCGTCGGCGGATTGGACCGCCGCGAAGAGCCCCAAGTGGGAGAGCGGCGGGAGATCCATCGGCTCCGGCTCCGGCGCACGTTGCCGCCGGCGATCTGCACTGAACTAATAAATGCATGGCATCTGATTCTCCGTCCGTCTCCATCTGCTTGCTGTTTGGCCGTATCGTTGCGTTGAGCCCAGGGCAGCCGGCAGGACAGGGCAATTGTTGCTCAACTTGAACCATGAAAAGGCCACAGCATAAAGAAGCAACAATGCAATGAATATGAATCAACCAATCCCTCGACACACGCTGATGATTGAGCGGCGAAAGAACGGCATCTGCCAAAGAATGGAAACACCAATGCAATGCAATTGGTGCATGGAACTGAAGAATTTTATATTTATTTGGTTTCAGTTGAATGCTAACTGTTCAATCTAGTAAAGGTCCTGTCATTCAGCAATGTGATTGATTTCGTAGTGTTTTTGGTGTCTTGGTGATCAAAACAATTGGTGTAAAGCTCAATCAGAGTTGATTTCTTATGTACCCAGGTTCTGACATGATCAGCCATGACTTTTGTGAAATATATATGCACATGACCTGGTATTCTGTTTCTTCCTTTGTTTGTGAAATAAGAATGATTATTTCAGTGCTGCTATTATTTTTGATTAAGCAAGTGATTAAGAAAACTGCACATACCAAAGTAGATATCATTCTCAAAAAAAAACCAAAGTAGATATCTTGCCGCTGTTCATAGAGGTTATTTTTTTTCATGTGATGGAGCGATTTGCAGAGGACATGTCATACATACATCTGTACAGAAAAGGTTGCTGGATTTTTTTTTTGTTGCTTGCTATTTGACATTGTCTCACCACATATATATTTTATATACTACTTATGGAGTAGAACCCTGCTTTAAGAAACTACGTTCAGCCATGGATGCGCAAGTTGACCTGAATGATAGCTGCAAGATATCTACTTTGGTCCATTTATTGTTGGACTGCTAAAGGGAAATCAAAGGGTTGTGTTTAGCATGGTACATTATCAGCATTGTCAGGTAGTACATGGAAGTGTACATTACAGATTACGAACTTCTGGACATGCCTGAAGATATATTCAGCAATTTCTTCTCTTCCTGAAAATTGTTAACAATTATGTACTGATAATAATTTGCCTGATCGGAACCATCAGAAGTTCATCGAATCAGAGTGAAATTACACGAGCAAACCATTCTGGAATTTGTGCACAAATCCCAAGTTCCCAACGATCATAGCCAGATAATTCTGATGATTGCGTAATCAATCAGCAAACACACAATGAAAAAGAAGTGCTGCCACCTATGGCACATTATATAGCAGCGGCGATAAGTTATCAAACAACTAGCTGAAAAATCTGCTTAACAGTGGCACTTAAAGTCAGCGCCCGCTTCGAGACTGGAGACTCCAAGGACTGGCTCCTACAGCAGACCGGTCTCCTTCCAGAACTTAGGTTGAGCTTGCCAGTGGGTTCAGAAGTTTCTTCTGACTGCATTTTAAGTTCAGTGGATAGTTCAGCTATGCAGAAAATAGGTTAATGTTTATGGTAGGAGTAGAGCAGAGCAACAACAACATAACTGATTCTCAAAAAAAAAAAACCAACAACATACGTGAAACAACCCACCTATCTAATCCAAGCTCATCAATCGTCCAGATATATACCATAGCAAAAACAGGGAACGATCGGAGCCCAACAATACTGAATTCAGTAAAGCAAGTTGGAACAACTAAGTAGTAAGTAATACTGAATTCATATGAGCTATATGAAATATGGCTACAAATTCAAATTCAACTTTTCCATAGTATTTGTGCTGAAAATTTTTTAATATGGATTATGCAGATCCGGTGGAGTACACCAGTAGCTGCAGTACACACCAACAATTCCAGCTAGCTTCCATTCCCCTTCTCTTCCAGCTGCACAGTAGAAACGTTTTACAAGAGGCCGCTGCACCACGTCCAGGAGGCCCAGAAACTCTAATTTGCAGTTAGCCGGCCCACCACCACACCCCCTCACCTCCCGTCCTCCTCTCCCATTCTCACCCCTCTCTCCCTCCTATCTCCGCGGCGGCGCACCCAGGGAGCCTGCGGCGGCCTCCGCTCCCAGATCAGCCCCCACCGGTCACGCCCCACACCCACGCCCACCAGATCACCACCGCTCCTCCTTCCACAAAAGCAGCGAGGAGTCCGAAGGGGGAGGCCCGGCGCATCCAGCCGCCGCGTAGGAACAAGACCCCGGAGCCGCCGCCAACCATGTCGTCGATGATGTCGGCGCTGTCCAACTGGCTGGTGAACCCGCGCCGCAACCCGCTCGCACGCCTCCACATGCACGCCATCTCCTCGCGCCTCAGGAAATACGGTAATCCGTCTCTATCCCGCCGGGGCTCGGCTCCCTTCGAGATTTCGTCCTTTTGCATCTGAATGGCGGCGGTGCGTTTTGGTTCTGATGCGTCGTGTGTGTGTGTGATCTGGTGATCCGATCCAAAAGGGCTGAGGTACGACGACCTGTACGACCCCTACTTCGACCTGGACATCAAGGAGGCGCTCGGGAGGCTGCCTAGGGAGGTCGTCGACGCCCGCATCCAGCGCCTCAAGCGCGCCATGGACCTCTCCATGAAGCACCAGTACCTCCCCGAGGACCTCCAGGTTCGTTCGCCCGTGCCCTCATCTGGATCCCTAGATTCCTATGTGTCTCTTTTTGAACGAACAACACTCGACGAGTGCGTTTCTATTAATATAGCAGAAAAATAAGACTATAGCCCTGGAAGGCCATAGGCAGGAAAACAGAAAAGAAAAAGAAAACAACTCGCCCGGTTGAATTGGGACCTCAACACGGGTTACCGCTCAACTACACTCACTAGCCGGTTGGATTGGGACCTCAACCACGGCCACACACTACTCACAACGACGACAGAGGAGACAAACACAACCGTAGCTTCCACCTACAACCGCACACCTGCAGGTATCAAAACCTAAGAAGTGATCCAGCGCCGATAAAGGAGCCGAAGTGACAGACACCACCACACCTAGAGGGCCACTGCCGTGCAGGACCCACCGCCGCCGCGCTGCTGCACCCAAACCAACCACCCGACGGCATGAAAACCACCGAGTCCAAAGCAAATCAACGCGCGGGGGCCTCGCCACATCCGCCGTCTCTTGCGTGCGCGGGGACCCAACCCGCCACTCAGCACGCCTCACTCTCGTGCACGGGGACCTCCAACCCCGCCACACGGCTCCACGCTCTGGACTCGTTTTAAGAATTGCCGTCACGGTGGCAAGAAGAGATGCCCCGCCCCCCGGGAACTGTCTCAAACCTCCAGATCACCGCCGTGGTTCGAATCATCACGTTGCTTTCCCCCTCGCCCAAGACACCGCCATCGAGTCAGAAGACCAAAGATGTCGCCCGCGTCGCCTTTCGACGTTGTATCGCACCAGGTGGGTTCAACAGTGCTGAAACACCCCACCGCGATCCGCTGCAGGCCAAGTCGTCACCAGTTGTCGTTGCCGCAAGCGCCGTCTTTCAACGCTGTTCTGCACCGCACTGGAGATTGTCAAGCAACAGCAGGCGCCGTGGAACGCTGCAAGCAGCTGGACAACACCCGAGAGAAGACCGTCGGCCACCAACCGGAGAGCAGGCATCTTGGCGTGAGGTAGACAACCCCCTGTTCGCATGCCCTCCGACAGATTTGCCACCACCGTTCGGAGCAATCGCGAGTAGTAGGCCGGCTGTGCCGGCCGATCGAACGTGTCTCTAGAGACGACGCCTCCAAGGAGGTCACGGCGCCCACAGGCGCCGCCGTTGCTCGTCTAGGAGCTGGACAGAGTTTTCATCCAGAGACCTCGTGCAGCAGGGTTGCAACTCCCAAATGACGCCCTCAATAGAGAGAGCGACGCCCGGAGGTGCCGCCGTCATTCCACCAGAAGAATCTGGCAAGGGCTTTCGCCCGGAGTGTCTAGCCCCCGCTGCACGCGTTCACCGCGGCAAGCCGGCACCACCACTGCGGTCGTTCAAACCGGTGGGCGTCACTGTCGCAGCACCACTCAGACCGCCGCCGAAGCCCCGTCTCGCTGTCGCCGTCCTGTCTCCATTGCCGCGCCGCTCCCCACGACGCCCGGCCGGCCGAGCCGCCAGCACGCGCGACGCGGCCTCGCCCCGCGCTGCCCTCCTGGCGCCTGCTCCACTGCCGCACGCATCAGCCACCGCCGGAGGCCGCACGCCCACTGCCACGCCTGCCGCCTTGCGCCGCGGCACTGCCGCCGCCGAGCATCCACTCGCAGGCCGC